>CM021110.1:371477646-371622144 GCA_007115665.2 Sequoiadendron giganteum | reverse complement strand
GGAAATATGGGTAAGGAGGAGGGAGAGAGGTGGAGAGGGAGGGAAATAACTAGAGAGCTCTAAGAGATATAGAGGTGAGAGACCAACAACCTAGGGAGAGATGGGTGCAATACATAAGAGGAAAGATAGGGGTGAGAGAGATAGTAGGAGAGAGGTGGGTAATAAGAAAAGGAGGAAGAGGTAGAGAGGTAAATAGGTAAGGAGGGCGAGTCATGGAGATGGGGAGAGAGAGAGGATGGGATGGAGAGGCAGTGATCGAGAGAAAGGAAAGAGAAGGGAAAGAAACAATAATAGAGGGAGATAGAAGAAGAGATAGGTAGGGAGGCAAGGATATAGATGGGGATAAGGAGGGAATGAAAGGTATAGAGGGAGATAGGGAGAGAGAAGAGGAGAGAGAAAGGGAGAGAGAAAGGGAAGTATTAGTAGAGAAGTAATAAGGGATGGAGGGAGAGGTACACATGGAGGGAGTGAGAGACATAGTGAGGAGTTGATAAAGAGGTGATGAACTAGAGAGGTGAGGGAGAGAGAATATGAGAGAGAGAATAATGAGGTGAGAGATATAGGGGGAGAGAGGTGTATAATGAGATAAGGAGGGAGAGACTTGGAGATGAGGAGAGAGGTTGGAAGGGAGAGGTAGCGTTTGAGAGAAAGGAGAGAGATGGGTGAGAAATAGTAACAAAGGGAGAGAGAAGAAGACATAGGTAGGGATGAAAGGATGGAGTTGGGGTTAATGAGGGAAGGCAAGGTAGAGAGGGTGTGAGAGACCTAGAGAGGGTTGAGAGAGAATAAGGTAAGTATTGGTTAAGAGAGAAGAAGGTAGAGAGGGAGTGAAAGGTAAAATCTCAACTATCCATCATCGATCATAAACCATAAACTCTAAGCCTTATCAAAGAGGGGGAGAGAGATATAAAGAGAATATGAAGTTAGATTTAGTATTTACCAATACAATCAATTTGGTGAGTGCAAAAATGTTACATTTCATTTGGTGAGCACCAAATTTGGCACTTGCCAAATTGATTGCTTTGGGAAATACCAACCCAAAGGGTTGGATTTTTCTTTGGGCATCCAACCTAAAGGGTTGAATTTTTCCTTGGCCAAGGGTTAGATGACCATTTCATGCCAAGGATGTGATTTTTTGAAAGTAACAAAAGTTTTCACTTTTTTGGTCATGTTAACCATCACATTTGCACATATTTCAATGTAAGTATAAAAAATTGTGATGATGTTAGGCTCTCTGACCTATATAACCATATAATTTTTTAACGTTTTGATTATGTTGAGGTTTTCATCTATAACTTCTCTTGTTAGTGCCTCTATTTTTTTGTCAAAAACCAACATGTGCTAGTTTTGGTATAGATTTTTACTCATTCATCGAATTTTGAAACAAATTACATTTTTATAAACTAGACTCCATTTTACATGTAATAAAAAAATGATTTTCAATTAGTTTTCAAAAATTTAAATGGGGAGCATGCATTTCATCTTTTCAAGATGTGTCCACTTCAAAAATTGGTAAAATATTATATATTCATTAAAAAATTAACCAAAAAATTAAGATAAAGAACGTGGTGTTAGCTAATTTCTCATTGTTTAGGGAGGCCACAACAAATGCTATTGTTGTTTTTTTAATAAAAAATAGGACCACTTTTGGTGGACCCCCTTTTTGAAACCCTTAATATTCATTATTTAAAAAAAAAATAGTAGCTTAGAAAGTAGATTCAAAGCACTACAACTCTTGTTCTTCTTGCATCTTCAAAATTTGAGAATAACTATCTTAATTTTCTCATGAACATTAAACTTTGCTTATTTCAGAAAAAAAGTGACATATTAAGAGCCATTTTTGTGTCACAACTTGGTGCACTTACCTTGTGGATGATTTGATCATTGCAGGAGATCACACACATAATATTTAAATAACCAATGATCAACTCAAACAAGATTTTGAAATAACTGATCTAAGGTTGTTGCACTACTTTGGGTATGCAAGTATGACAAGAATAACGAAGGATCATGATTTCTCAAGCCAAGTATGCTCTTGATTTATTGAGAAAAATTAATATGAGTGATTGTAAACCATCTAATAGACCATGTGAAGTAGGGTTAAAATTGATTGATAACTCTACTCAAAAGGTGGATGGAAAATTGTAGACAATTAATTGGGAGTACTTTATATCTCACCATAACTAGACTAGATATTGCATATGTAGTTGGTATTGTATCCAAGTACATGGTAGATCCATACATTGATCTTTGAAAATCAGCTTAAAGAATATGAAAATATATTAAAGTTACTTATCAACTTGGGATTGAGTACAAATATAGAGGAGATTCTACTTTAGTTGGGTATATAGATTTTGATTATGTAGGTGACATTGATGACATAAAATCAACTTTAGGATATATATTTCATCTTGGTTTAGGACCAATTTCTTGTAGCAAGAAGAAACAATCAATAGTATCAATATCATCTACAAAAGCTGAATATATTGGTTCATTGAAGTCATCTCAAGAAGCATTATGGCTTAGAAGACTACTTGAAGAAACACAACATCCACAAGATTGTCCAACTATTATATTTTGTGATAATCAAAGAACTATAAAACTAGCAAAAAATCCTATATATCATGCTATATCCAAGCATATAGAATTACATCATCACTTTTTGCATGATTTGATTGAAAATCATGTGTTGGATTTAAAATTTTGTGGAACAAAAGATCAAATTGTTGACATATTTACAAAAGCAGTTGCCTATAGTGAAATTTATTAAATTTAGAAACTTGTTAAATCTCAAGGAAGTTGTTGAATAATATCAATTATTGTAATTATCCTCTCCAAATAAACATCATGGGGGTGTTGGAGATAATGTTTATTTACATAATTTATATAAAAAAATCTCAATGAAAGAGATAATATTTAATCTTGTGGAATATTCAAGAATATGGAAACTTCCATCTTCTTCAAGATTTTTATTTTTTGAGGCTTCTATTAGCCATTTTAGGATCATCTAGATATTTTTATGAATCTATAAACTATCACAAAAGTGTGTTCCACTTTTGGGACATCTTGATTTTTTTCTTGAAGTCACTTATTTTAAGAAAAACTAATGATTTAAGCTTTGAGAGGTTCCATTTAAAGGGTTTTGATTGAAGAGGGTTAGAAAAGACCCCCTTGATTAGAACCCCTCTAGTATTAAATCATACCCACAATGTAGTATCCTTCACACCTGTCAAAATGTTGTCAAAAAACACTTTTTATTTAACTTTGAGGGACTAAATAAAGTCATTTAGAAATTATATTTTGCAATATCGTAGCCCTCTAAATGATCTTTCCAACAAGTATAGTTTTTATATGTTTTCATTTTATCATGTATTTAATTTTCAATTTTTACTAAACATAGGTTTTTCACTGAACATCAAGTTCTTCATTCTACAAAGGTGGAAAAATAGAAAGTCATTGTAATTTTTTTTCTAAAAATACCTTTACCCTAGGTATTGATGTCCATATTTCACCAATTTTTTTGAATTCGATCGATATACACAACAAGTTATGTTTGACAAAATACACCTATGTCCAAATTATAGTTATAGTGAATTCAAAAATTAATTAAAATATATGTAATAAAAAATTATGAAAACATATCCTTGCCCTAGATATTGATGTTAAGAATCTATTTTAAAAATTAAAATTTTATCCTTTCTAAAAAAAATTTATGTTCGACAACATAAACATTACTTTCTGAAAATGTTGTTTATTGTTTAACACTAGTTATTAAAGGAGATGTTGAAAGATTCATGATTTTTTTAAGATTTAAAAAAAAAAATGCATTTAGAATCAACACACAAATGATCACAAATCACTAGTTCACATCATCTTTTAATTCTTAACGGTTTAACTGCTATAGGTCTCAAAAGGTGAAGATTCAGTTAAAAATGTTGATATAAATGTCCATCTTGGCCAAAAAGTGGGACACAATATACGATCAACAAGAAATCAACAAGTTATTTTGTAATATGATATTTGATATATAATATATTGAAGTTTTTTTATTTGTTGCATTTTCATTCATTCCATTTCAAATATTTTATTTTGTTCAATACCTTATGTTATCAAATTTTCACCTACAACTTAATTTGGTAGAGCTAAAATAGCTTGGAGCGTTCGGGAGCAATTAGGAACAATTGGGAGCAAAAGAATCAATGCATCATTTGAAGCTTTCAACTTCATTTTTTTGGTAACTTGTTTGTTCACTGTGTAGGTATAGGTGAAATTTTGTTGCTAGATTCATTTCGTTTGACATTTTGACATGTGGTGAAAAATGGTCTCCCACAAGGGTTGAGTCCAACATGCTACTCCTAAGTTTCAAAAGGGGAATGAGATAGGAAAACATATTCATATTGCTCAAATCAAAGCGTTTTTTTAGTTGAAAGAGTATTTCATAAAGTGGCTTTAAGAGTCAAAGATGCATTGTTCATTCATGACAATCAATTCAAAAGTGAAATGAAGTGAAGATCACAAATGAATAATGGGTTCATTTGAGTGCTTAATAAATATGCAAAGATGAATACCAATGCACATCTTTTGTTGAATTATTTCTATTTGCATATAAATATTTCATGTTGTCTTTGTCTAGTTTCATAAGAGGGTGTTGTCATTATCTTTTATATCCTTTTTCTGCTATACATTAATATTTTTTGTTGATTATGTTGTGTGAAGTGCATACTGGAAGGTACAACCATCAAGAAACAAGAAGGTTTGTCAAACAAAGTTTTACATTGAAGGGACAACAAGGAATGTGTCAGTCATGGAATGCTAACATGGAGGATTCATCATATACATGTTTATCAAGGTACCTTACACAAACTTTCATTAAGGGGTAGCAAATTATTGTTCGAATGCATGGGAGGCAGCAATTCAATGTATTTTGTGAGGATGAAACATGTCAATATATATATTTTTTGTAGTGCATAATGCCTTAGCAACATCATTCATCTATCACGAAGTTGCAAATAACACCCAATGGTGATAGCTCAATTGGCTGCAAATAATGAATTCACTATTTTGAAGGCCTTGCACCACAAAAATGATGGTCACATGTTTCAATCATATCTCAAAAAATATGATCTGGATTTTTCGTGATTTTTGGACAAAAATTAGGAAAAAAATGTCACAAAAAAACCCTTTAAATTTCTCACTGACCCAGTTTCTAGTTTTTGAGAACATTTCACCAGTCTAGAGCATAATTTTAGAAGTAGCCATGAAATGAATAAAAAGTCACGACTTAATCTTTTTTTATTTTGTTTTTTTCAAAAAACTAAAACTGCAAATATTAAGCAATGTTTTTAATAAATTGCTTTAATCTTTTGCTATTTTTAGCAGTTGTTTTAATGAAAGAAGAGCTGTTGACTTTTCTTGGGCGAGTTCCAAAAGATAACAACAAACTAGGTTTTTTTTTCCAATTTTAAAGTAGAATGGACCTATTTTTAGATGCTTTTTGGATGGACATGTAGAAAGTGGGAAATTTCCACTTTTATTATTCATTATGGAGCAGTTTTAAATCTTTTTTTGGGATTTTCTATTGAGCTCAGATTAGGGTTTGGAGAGTTATATTTTGGAGAAAAACTTAGAGTTTTTCTTAGTTTAGATTATTGCTTCTCTCTCTTGTTCATGCAGAGAGTTTTGTAAGGAGTTTTGCACTTAGATTTTTAGAGTTTTCACTCCTTCATTTAATAAAACAATAGAGTTTCCTTTCTCACTTCTTGTTTATGCTTTACAAATAGTAATTGGATGTGTCTTGTGATTCAAATCTGCTGAATCCTTTTCTTGTCTTACTGTTGTTAAGTGATTTGCATGAGTTGCAATGTAATTCAGGTTGTGCCTTGCGTTTATTCTAAACCTTTGCAAAAATCACTTTTGGATTGTATGTGTTGTGATATTGTGAGAATCAAGTTTTAGAGAGATGGTGAGAGTGAGTTATTATCAAAATCTTCTTAAAGTTGGTCAATAGTTTTAGGTGATAAAATTTCAATCATAAGTTTTAATTCTAGTTTATCCTTCTAACTCTTTACCTCGAGATTCATTTAGAATAAAAATTATCATTCAGAGAACTAGCTCACTCTGGAGATTCCTTCTTCGCTTAGATCACCCACATTTGGAGAAGGTTTCCATGTGTCAATAGATAGTTAAGTTTCTGCAAGCTTAGTATAGGGTGCATATTTGATTGATAACACCTTCTGATAGAAACATCATACAATATTGATATTTTATATATACAATATATGATAATAATCATTTTGAATGGTATTAAATATAAAATTTGTATGATATGGTTTGAGACATAAGGATGCAAGGTATAAATTGTAAGCATTATGTTATTTATTTTTATTTTTTTATATGGATTTATGTATAATGTATATGAATTTCTGTTTAAGTTGTAATGAATTATTTTTTATAATTTATGGGTTTATGAGGTATAAAATAATTGTAATTTTTAAAAATAAGAGTTGAAAATCCTTGATTAAAATTGTGTTGGGTGAATATTTTGTAATTCCTTTATAATTTACAAAATAGGGATTTCAGCCACAACTATGATGGGAATGTTCTCTCCTCTCAGAAAGGGGAGGCTTGCCTCTTATTACTTATTGGAACAAAGAGTAAACTATGCTGAACTAAAAGTATTTACAATAGCTTTAACCATGTGGGGTGTGTTACATTCACCATTTTCTCTTCTTTTAGAAAATACGTTTACAATGTTCAGTGGTAATATTCTGCAATGCTCTACACCTCTAAATATCTACCTAAGCAATAAACACCAATATTCTTGATTAAACGTAAGAATAATCAAAGATTACCAGTACAAATAAATTATAAGTAACTGAAAGACACACAAAAGCACAAAGTCTTCTTATTGCCTTTCATGATAGTTTTGAAGTAACAAATGATGCACGTTGTAGCACAAAGTCTATCAACCTGCTTCACCAATAGATCTGAACACAAAGTGAATAACTAAGCCCAAAGTCTTGATAATATTTCACCAATAAATAATTACAACACAGACTTTCAAGTAAGCAATATAACTCAAATTTTATATATTCTATCCTGAACATCCTCCCAATCATAAGAAAGAATTACCACTTATCCAATTAATAATAAGAGAAATCAACAAGAACAATATAAGAAAATTCTCACTCATACAAAATTGATTCAAAACAAAGGTTGAAATCAAAATTTTCCTCTTTTTATTAATTGAATTTGAATTTGTAATTTGAACAAAATGTTTCAAAGTTGAGTCACAATTTGGGTAGCACTTCGTTGCATAAGATTAAAAGGTACTAAATACAAAATAACTTCCTCATATATATGTTGGATTTTGTGGTTGTATTGCTAATATGTGGTTTTCATTGATGTCAAAACTATTAGCATTGGTGATTTTTAAGGTTGTATATGTTGAGGAGATTGAGAAAATTGTAATAAATATATTGTAGGCAACCAGTGAAGCTGAGAAGGTTAGAGTGATGAAAATTTTTGTACGTTGAGTTTTAGGTGTTGTGCACTAAAGGGTTTGTTGTTGAGCCTATCTAGTATTTTGTCTAAAAGTTTCAATGGTACACATCAAGAATTGACGAAGTTATGAAGTTATGTGTTCCTACAGTCACTTTGTTATTGTAGCAAGTGTTTTTGGAAGAAGATGATGAAATTATGGCAATTTCAGTTGTTGCGTATGTTTCTATGAAATTTGTGGATGATTACAGATCATTATCTATCCTTGTTTCTCATTCACATTGTTTGGTGTGATCGTGATCGAAGATTTTTCCGATGTGTGCTCAAGTTTTCATATTCTTGGCCGACATGATGGTGGTAATGTGTTGTGGATCCATGAGGATTAATATTTTATTGTTTGGCATGTTTGAGGATGTTGATTTAGGTCCTCACTATGTTGTGACTGACTTAGGTTAGTGTGCATCAAGATTTTTTCATGTATTAAGGTCGACAATTGTAATTTATTCTTTATTCTTGGCCGACAGAGTTGTTGATGTAAATCCGTATAACTGATATATAAGAGCGATTGTCTCTTCATTGTAAGAGTATGCTCAGTGTATGTATGTGAAATATATGTGAATAAAGATCAAATCATTCAACAGTAGAACAAAGTGTGAAAGAGATTGAGTAGAGTGTGAAGGAGTTTGAGCAGAGTGTGTAGAAGTTTTTCTGTGCCTAACCGTAACTGTCATCAAGCTTTTGTAGAAGCTAATTTCTTAGTTCAACCTCATTATATGGATTTAATCTGATTATTTTATGTAAGGTAGTGTGTTTGAATGCATGTGCATTCCCTACCCTATTCATTTCTTTCATTATACTTCTAACAGGGTATAATCTTGTGGACTAACATCCACCGTGGTTTTTCCCCTAACAGGGTTTCCACATAAAAATCTTGGTGTTCATGTGTCTCTGATGTGTTGTTGATTTATGCTTCCACTATTAATTATCAGATATGATATTAAAGGTTGTTTAAAGTTAAAATAGGTCTTAATTCTATGACAACTAATTCACCCCCCCTCTTAGTTGTCTATTCTTGTTTTGCCAACAATTGGTATCAGAACAAGTTCCTCTGAAGGGAAAGCTTAACAACTTGAGGTGATCTGAGATGGCATATTACAAGAAGGATAGTAGTAGATTCAATGGAAAAAACTACTCTCTATGGAAAATCAGAATGGAATGTCATTTGAAGTGTATTGGTGAGCCTTTCTAGAAGATTACAAATGATGCATATAATATTCCTCAAAATGGTCCCTCTACTACTGATGAAATCAAAGAAGCTGAAAAAAATACCAAGGCTATTGAAGCATTGTTGAGTGCTTTGACAAATTCAGAGATGACAAATGTGATAGGTCTAAAGATTGCACATGAGATCTGGAAAAAGTTGGAAACATTGTATGAAGGAGATGCACTAGTGAAAGTTCCTAAGCTACAGAGTCTAAAAGGCAAGTGGGAGGACATGAAGATGAGAACATCCTCTCTTTCTCTCAAAAGATAAATGAACTGGTGATGAGCATTAAATGTATCAATGGAGTCTTGGATGAAGAAGAGATTGTGGCTAAAATACTCAGATCTATGCCTCCTTCCTACAAAATAAAAGCTCATGCTATTGATGAGCTTAGGACAGTGACAAATGTGACAAGAGACATTCTGATTGGAAAACTTGCTGCCTTTGAGTTAAGTGAATTTGGTGAATCTACTCCTAAGAATGAATCTCCATTCGAAGCTACTGTATCCAGGAAAAGCAAGCAGAGATATGATCTAGGAGAGAATTCCAAAAATACATTCAAGTATGAAGATGATATGGAATAGATTGAAGATGAAGAAAAAGATTTAGAAGAATTGGAAGCATTGATTGTGAAAAGAGAAGACAAAGGTCATGGTAAGTACAAAATAAATTTACCTATCAAATGTTTTTCTTGCAATAAAATAGGTCATTTTGCATCAAGGTGTCTTGAAAGAGTCTCTAAGTATAAACATGATAAGACTAGATTTCAAAAGAAATTCTATTATGTTGAAGAAGGTGTTACTAATGATGAATCTGATAAAGAAACTGGAAATGAAGATGAATGGGTATTCATTGCTATCAAAGAAAATGGTCAGGTGTCCTCTGAATCTACTAGCAATGTGAATGTTGAGAAGGCTCTTGCAGAAAAAATTGAAGAAAAATATGAGTGGGTAATCAACAGTGGATGCTCACATCATATGACTGGTGAAAAAATCAAGTTTGTAAGCTTGGGAAACTATGATGGTGGTTTTGTAAGATTTGGAGACAACACTTCTGGTGTGATTCGTGGCATAGGAACCACTTCTTTTGGTGGTAAACATAATACTGATGATGTCCTTTATGTAGAAGGCTTAAAGCATAACTTGTTGAGTGTTGGACAAATGGTATACAAGGGTTACAATATTTAGTTCAAGGATGGTAAGTGCAGGATACAGGGAAGTTTTGGAAATGTGATTGTTTCAGGTACAAAGACAAGAGGTAATATTTTTCACTTAAGTGGTGCTAGTGAAAGTTATTTAATTTATCAAGTTGATGTAAGTTGGTTATGGAATAGGAGGTTGTGTCATGTGAACTTTGATAACATTGCCAAAAGAATCTCTTCTCAAGCAGTCATAGATCTTCCCTAAGTTAGTGAAGCCTACTAACACTATGTGCAAAGAATGTCATATGGAAAAGCAGACTAGAAATTATTTTCGGAGTAAAAAATATAACTCTAATGGAGTACTAGACTTGGTACATACTGATCTATGTGGTCCATCCAGAATTAGAAGTCTTCATGGTGAAAGATACTTTATGTTGCTTATTGATGATTAATCTAGAATGATATGGGTTGCTTTCTTAAAAGAAAAAATGAAGCATGAGAAAAGTTCAAAAGATTCAAAGCTATGGCAGATAATGAGATAGGCTAAAAGATAAAATGCTTAAGGTTAGACAGTGGTGGTGAATTCACTTCCTGGGAATTCAATTCTTTTTGTGAAGAGCATGGAATCCAAAGACAACTATCTGCTCCCTGGACCCCTCAACAGAATGGAGTTGTTGAAAGAAAGAACATAACTATTCTAGACACTACCTTAACCATGATGTTGGAAGAAAATGCCCTCATTTCTACTGGAGAGAACCTGTAAGCACTACTGTGTATACCATTAACTGGGTAAATGTCAACAGTAATTCTAGTAAGACCCCTTTTGAGCTATAGTTTGGTTATAAGCCTACTATCAAATATTTCCAAATTTTTGGAAGCAAATGCTACATCAAGAGAGATGATGATATAGGAAAGTTTGATGCTAGAAGTGATGAAGGAATATTTCTAGGTTACTCTACTAAGAGAAAAGCTACCAGTGCTTTCATAAAAGGTTGAAGAATATGCTTGAAAGTTTAAATGTCAAAGTTGATGAAGATATTGATAGACCATCCAGATGTAGTGGATATGATTCAGATGACCAACATGAAAGTACTAACGATGGAAAGAATGTTTAGACATAGAATCAACTTCAAATTATTCTGATGAACCAAGGGAATCAAGAAGCAAAAACCAACAAAAGTGCAGAAGAAAAAACACAAGAACAAGAAGTTAGAGAAAGTCCTAAAGTTCCAAGGTATGTAAGGAGAAATCTTTTTGATAGTCAGATCATAGGAGATAAGAGAAAAGGTGTGCAAAATAGAAGAATAATTTTAGAAGAGTATTGTATAATTTCCAAAATTGAACCTAGCAATATCAATGAAGCATGCAAAGATGAATATTGGATGGAATCCATGAAAGAAGAAGTAAAGAAAATAGAGAAAAATGATACATGGGATCTTGTTCCTAGACCTCAGAACAAAAATGTGATTGGAACCAAATGGGTGTTTCAGAATAAGCTGAATGAACAAGGTGAAGTGGTCAAAAACAAAGCAAGACTGGTTTGAAAAGGGTACTCACAGATGGAAGGTATTGATTTTGAAGAAAATTTTGCCCCTGTTACTAGAATTGAAGCTGTAAGATTATTTCTTGCTTATGCTGCTTTCAAGAATTACAAAGTTTATCAGATGGATGTAAAATCAAAATTTCTAAATGGTGAGCTAGAAGAAGAAGCCTATGTTGAGAAACCAGATGGATTTCAACTAACTAACAAAGAAAATATGGTATTCCAATTGAAGAAAGCTCTATATGGACTTAAGCAAGCTCCTTGAGCTTGGTATGCTATATTGGATAAATACTTGTTGAAGCTTGGATTCAATAAAGGTATTGCTGACAACAATATGTATTTCAAGTTGGATCATAATAAATATTTGATCATTGAAGTATTTGTAGATGACATTATTTTTGAAGGTGATTTTGATTTGTGTATGAAGTTTTCTAATGGAATGAAAAGTGATTTTGAAATGTAAATGATTGGAGAACTAAAATTCTTTTTAGGATTACAAGTCACTTAGTTAGAAGATGGAATCTTTATATCCCAGTCCAAATATGTAAAAGAGTTACTAAAAAAGTTTGGCATGGAAGACTCAAAGCTAGTAGGTACACCTATGGTAACCAGATGCAAACTTACATAGAATGATGATTATCCTAAAGAAAATCAAACAAGATACAAGTCAATGATTGGTGGATTACTCTATTTGATTCAAACCATGCTAGATATAATGAATGTTGTATGCATGGTTGTTAGATATCAAGCTAATCCAAAAGAGTCTCATGTAACTGCTATGAAAATAGTTTTCAGATACTTGAAAGGGATAGTTGACTTTGGTCTTTGGTATCCTAAGGATGATGATCTTATCCTGAGCACTTTTACTGATGTAGATTGGGTAGGAGATGTGGATGGCAGGATGAGTACTAGTGGTGGTGCATTCTTCTTGGGAAAGAAGTTGGTATCTTGCTAAGAAAAAAGTAGAATTTTGTTTCCTTATCTACTGTTGAGGCAAAATACATTGATGTTGCAAACAAATGTACTCAAGTATTGTGGATGAAGCAGATGCTAAGAGATGTCAGAATTGAGTATGAAGAACCCATTTCGATATTCTGTGACAATTCAAGCACCATAAAAATTTCTAAGAATCCAGTGTTGCATTCAAAGACAAAGAATATATCCATCAAATATCACTTCTTGAGAGATAAAGTAAGTGGCAAAGAGGTTAGACTGGAGTACGTACCTACAAAGGAACAAATTGTAGACATCTTTACTAAGCCATTTCCTAAGGATACTTTTGAATACCCCAAAGGAAAGTTAGGGGTGATTTCCCCTCTTGATCAAAACTAAGTGATGCAGGTCTTTACATCAGTTCATGAATTCATAGCCATATCTTATTCTGGATTGATGTTGTGGTGGCTTTTTCTCATGAGAAGTAGTCATATGTGCTAAATATGAGGATTAGAGCATGTGTACCTTTTCCATTGATGCCAAAGGGGGAGAAAAACAATGTGAAAAACTCTTGAAGGGAGAGAAGAGTCAAGAAAGGGATAGAAGAGCTATGAGAGGGGAACTGCAGATCAAAGGGAGAGAAGTATGTGAACAATCAGTTGTGTTGATGGTATTATTTTTCACATCATGTGTTTCCATCAATGCCAAAGGTGGAGATTGTTGGATGTTGTGGTTGTATTGCTGATATGTGGTTGTCATTGATGTCAACACTATTAGCATTGGTGATTTTGAAGGTTGTATATGTCGAGGAGATTGAGAAAATTGTAATAGAAAATATTAGAGGAAGCCAATGAAGTTGAGAAGGTCAAAGTGATGAAAATTTTTGTATGTTGAGTTTCAAGTGTCACACACTATTTGTTGCTGAGCCTATCTAGTATGTTTTCTGAAAGTTTCAATGGTACATATCAATAATTGAGGAAGTTATGGAGTTCTGTGTTCCTATAGTCACTCTATTATTGTAGCAGGTTTTTTTGGAAGAAGATGAAATTCTAGAAATTTTAGTTGTTGTGTATGTTCTTGTGACGTTTGTGGATGATTCTAGATCATGCTCTATCCTTGATGCTCATCTGCATTGTTTGGTGTGATCATGACCCAAGATTTTTCTGATGTGTGCTCTTGTTTTCATGTTCTTGGATGACATGATGGTGGTAACGTGTTGCGGATCCATGACGATTAATATTTTATTGTTTGGCATGTTTGAGGATGTTGATTTAGGTCCTCACTATGTTGTGACCAACTTAGGTTGGTGCACATCAAGATTTGTTCATGTATTAAGGCCGAAAAAGTTATTGATGTAAATCCGTATAGCATATATATAAGAGCGATTGTCTCTTCATTTTAAGAGTATGCTCGGTTTATGTATGCAAAATATATGTGTGAATAAAGATCAAATCATTCAGGAGTAGAGAAAAGTGTGAAAGATATTGAGCAGAGTGTGAAGGAGTTTGAGCAGAGTGTGTAGAATTTTTTTGTGCCTAATCAGAACTGTCATCAAGATTTTGTAGAAGCTAATTTCTCAGTTCAACCTCATTAAATGGATTTAATATGATTATTTTATGTAAGGTAGTGAGCCTTCCTTTGAGCAATGAACTCTAGGCAGTGTGCCTGAATGCATGTGCATTCCCTATTCATTTATTTCATTTTACTTCTAATAGGGTATAATCTTGTGGACTAACATCCACTGTGGTTTTTCCCCTAACAGGGTTTCCACGTATAAAAATCTTGGTGTTCATGTGTCTTGGATGTTTTGTTGATTTATGCTTCCACTCTTAATTATTAGATATGATATTAAAGGTTGTTTAAAGTTTAAATAGATCTTAATTCTATGACAACTAATTCAACCCCCCTCTCACTTGCTTATTCTTGTTTTGCCAACAATATATAGAGGAGATTTGAGAGTTAATCTAGGCAAAGAAATAACTAATTTGAATTATTCAAAACAAGAGAGTCCAATTTGATTTGGGACTTCTCTATTTTTACATGTAATTACAATTTGAAAAAAGACATGTAAAATGTTCATAACTAATTACAAAAAGCATGAAAATGTAAAAAATTAAACTAAAGTAGAATCAACCTTCTCCAATGTCCTTCATCAAAAAGTCATCATACTTCTCCATGATGATATGAATCTCATCTTTATCTGGGCTTTAACTATGTTTGGAAATGATGAGGACTCTTATGATTGACTCCTTCAATGTATCACGAGCTTCATCATGCCTTCCTAAAAATACTTTTAAGTTGTCCAAGGTCAACTGAATATCTAGCAAGTTATCCATTGAAGCCACTCAAAAGGCTTGATATTCAAATTAATTTTGAATCATGCTAGTAAATTCTTGAACAACTATCATAGAAGAGAAAACCTTATCATTATCATCTCGCAACTTACAAGGAAACTCTTCAAATATATTGATAAGGTTCAAATTATTGTACTGGCCAACTTCCTGAGCACTTTGAAAATCACCAATCAAATCTTTGATGACATTTAATTTATGTAGTATAGTCTCTTTCACCTCTACATACATATCTTGATTTGGAATGATTCAAGCTTCCACCAATGTATCCAATTTGAGATCCTTTAGTTTTACCCAACCCTATAATTTTTTTTCCATATCTTCCTTTTTTTAAACAAAAGCATCAACGGTTTCATCCAATTCTGATTTTATGGCCTCCATCCTTTTCATTTTATTTATTGAAGATACCAAGAGTTCAGAACCTTGTACGATCATCCGGTTCAAGAATTAACTAGCCACTATGCCCCTTGCATGTACCTTCTCAACCTTCTGGATCATAGGATCTTTAATATTGATAGCCACAAGTTGAACTACCTCAAAAGTTTGGGTAATCATCTGCAATACAACTGTTAATTGTTCATTCTTTTCTTTATACTGATCCTTCACTTTCTTGACTGCATCAAACCTCTCAATAAGATTGTTCAATGTTGATTGGGCATCTACTTTTGCAATCTCATGTTTGATCTTCCCTAATTAAAATATTGTTACATAATAGTCTAAGATATCCACCTCTTCCTATGTTTTGTTTGGAGGAGGCTGTGCCACCTTCACATATTTGTTACCCTCTTGTTCGAACAAAAAACTTGAGAGTCTTCACATTTTTCTTGGTTCTTATTTTTGCAGGTGCAAGTTGTGCGAAGTTGAAGTCATTTGGGGAGATGGCTTCTTTTCTCCTCTTTAGTGTTTGTGATGAGAGCCAAGGTGGGAGTGATGATCTCTCTCCTAGATTTGTAGCCATTATTTAAGATGTTTTGTTGCATTCAAAAAGTAGTGGTTATGATAGGAGGAGATTAAGTTAAAATGACACTAGGAATCTCAACACTCGACACTTGAACTAATTCAGTCATGAATTGTTCTAAGTCAAAATGAGATGCAATGTCAAAAGATTGAGAAGACAAGCTTGGAAAAGACATTGGAGATCCTATGATATTATACAAACCATGTTTGGGAGTCTCAAAAATAATCCTTGAGAGGATGAATATATAGATTGAACTGATGTCTGAGGGGGGAATATTAATAGTGATTGCAGGAGTGACTGTGGTAGTGGGAACATTAGAAATGGGTGAAATCATAGGAGGAGGAGTAGGAGAAATAGTGACAATGGGGGAAGAAGAGACAGGTGGCTCTTCTCGGATGTCCTCATGAGGAGAATTTTTTAATTCCTCATGTCGTTCTTCCTCTACTTGACTCTCTTCTTGCATAGATTCTTCATGTTCCTCAGGAGATGGCTATTTTGAGGTTGTTTTTCCTTTCTTACTACCACCCTTGACCACAAACTTGATTTTGGGTTTAGATGGCCTAATTGAACTTGGAGCATTGCTCTTATTCTTTGTCCTTAACTGTGACTTCTTACCAATAGGATCTTGTGTTTCTTCCTCTGACCTAGTGAGAAATTATTTCAACTAAATTCCCCTTTCTAGTAACTAGACATTGGTGCTAGAAAGAATAGGATAAATATTTTTTAGATTGAGGTTACCTCTTTCTAAAACCATTGGATGGGAGGAAGAGGAGACCCTACAATGTTTTTTTGTTCATAGGCTGGATCTAAGATGTCACCGTCATCCTCCATGTCTTCAAGAAAGTTTTCCAAGTCTAGCTCTTCAATTTGTTTTAATGTAAGCTTAAAATAGTCCATGTTTTTTTATTTATTCATCGATTCTGATATCAATTCATATGTCCTGAATTTTATTTGCATGTGAATAGGCTTTCTTGATTCAATCCTTCAGACCTCAATAATCAAAATCAAGCCTTCTCTTGAACATTTTGAATGTTACCCACTGCATTTATGACTCAACAACTTTAGCTTTTGAAGAATTTTGAATAGAGTACCTGCCGATTATCAATGGAAATTTGAATCCTGGCTTATGGGATTCCATCTACTTGCTATGTACTGCAATGATTTGTTTGTGTAGTTAGGGAAAATATCAAATCAGGGTAAATGTATAAACATCAATAATGAAACCCTAACAATGCACAATGAAGGACAAGATAACATGAAAATGAAAAAAATAAATGCAAATGCAAACCAATCTCCATGCTAAAACTTGATTGATCTCCATTTTTGTTCTAAACCTCACATAAGTATTCTTGATTTTGAAGGATTGTATATTGATTGCTCAATTTAGCAGCATAACATTAAGATGAAGATGATAGATGAAGATAAATAGATAGATGAGAAGATTGGAAGAATTTTTGCAAAGTGAGGATACTAGAAGAAGATCCATGCAAATGGCTTGTGAGAGGCCATATTTATAGAGTTTTGAAGTGGAGGGAAGAAGATTTGATAAGGATTTGATTTTTGCTTTATTTGAAAAAAGAGGAAATAAAAAAAGATAAGATAAGATTTAAAAAGATAGAAAGATTTGATTTTCTGTTTTAAAGGAAACAAATCCTAAAAAAGATGAGAGGGATAATTGATGAATTATCTAACTAAATAAATTAATTAAATACACATGAGTTCCAATTTTGGAAATAAAGCGATAAGATATTTTTATGATTTTATTAATTAAATAAATATTTGATTTATTTAATTAATGTTGTATTTATGATTTAATTAATTAAATCATATAAATTATTTAATTAAAATTAAAAGAAAGAAGGGATTATGAATAGAAAGGGAATAAATGAAATTAGTCAAATAAATAAGATTTATTTAACTAATTAGATGATGACATGGGTACCTAGGGAAAAACATGCTACAGGATGTCTAAATGATGTAATGTTGTGACAAGGTGTTGTAAGAGGAATTTTTTGGGTGTCTACATTTTGCCCCTATTTGAGATGATGTTTGAGATGATGAGATTTATGTTGAGTAACATCATTTCAAAGAAGCTAAGGTACGGGTAAACAAAAATGGATGATGAAGGAAAGATAGGATAATGATGATGTAGAGATATGATGATGGGATGATGATGTAAGGATATGGTGATGATGAAATGATGATTCCCCCTCGAGAGGATAGGCGGGTTGAGAAAACACAGGTATGCTCTCGAAATGAATGAAATGATAAAGGAGGGATAAGATGAATGATACAAGATAGGAAGTGAATGAAAGAGAGGAATGACACGTTATGTTGCAATAAAAAGAGAAATCATATGTTTGATGTAGCACTAGATGCTATGCACTAAGGCATGAAGACCAAGGTGATGATGTATCTCATGCCCCAGTGTAATACAACCTTGTCTAGATACAAGATATGAATATTAGCTAGGAGTGATGCAGATTTGATGCAAATGCAAGATAAAAATGATAGCACACAAGCAAGCCAACGAGCATGCACAAATGATACAAAAACAAACAAGGTATTTCCCTGGCCAAGCTATAAACCATTGATTAATTGATTGATTGATGATGATGATAGTGTTGTAATTGTGTGGAATGATATATCCCTAGATCAACACAAGGATCATTGATTAATTGATTGGGTTTACAACAAGGCTAGGATCAAGACCAAAGGATGTGATTGGATAATTTCATAAGATTGATTAGCTTGGTTGGTATGGATTAAGGATTGAATTGCATTTGGATTATTTCTTGGAATGATTGAAGATGATTGATTTGAAGATTTGGATGATGATTGATTAATTGAATTGAGGAATTGATTTGCTTGGACTGATTTAAGTTGGAGCAATTTGATTAGAAGGTTGATTGATTGATAATTTGAAGATTGATTTGAAGGAGTTGAATTGATGTTTTGAATTGATTGGAAGAAGTGATTTGGTTTTATTTTATTGCTTGGATTTAGTTGGCTATTTGATTTTTTTGTCTTTTTTCAGGACCTTTTTCCATTTTTTGTATTTTTGAAATGTTCTGATTTTTTTTTTTGTATTTTTTAGAAATGTGATTTTTTTCATATTTTTGAAATGTTTTGACTTTTTTGGAGTTTTGAAATGCTTTGATTTTATAATTTTGATGGCCTTTGTGTGAGATACTGATGACAAGGGAGAAACAATTCTAGGTGCAAGGATGGAATGGGATGGATAGATGAAGGGTGGGTGATAGGATAAGGGGTAGAAGGCTCATGGTAGATGGATTGATAAAAAGGATAGGTCATATTGAATGGAATAGATGTATGCATCATAGGAGAGAAAAGATGTGATCTCCAAAGACTATGTCACATAGGAATAACATGCCCCATTCTAGGTACAATACTTAGGTTTTTTCATGACAAATCTTATGACAATAGGATAATGATAGGCTTGTTTGGAAGGATGAGGTATATCAAAAGATAACCAAAGAATGTTTCAACATTTTCCCCTATTTTTATCAAGATCAAAAGGAGGAAGAGAGGATGAATGGACTCAATATGATAAGTATATGGGTATGTTGGCCAAGGATGATAGGATAGGAGATGGTAAGATAGGATATGATAGGATACAAAATGATATGATAGGATGAGACAACATGCCCCCAAGTGTAAGTGAAATAGAAGATCAACCTACACATGATGCCTATTTACCAGGTTTTCATCATGGTACTTATCCAAGGCACCACCAAGGGTGGTTCTCACCATTGGATGAAATGATTTCTCTTTATATTTTTCTTTTTTTTCTTTTTTAATTTATTTTTAAACTTTTGTTTTAAAACTTTTTTGAATAGGAGAAGGATGGGAGGGACACAAGTGTCTAGTTCCATGAAAGGTGATAGTCCTACTAGAAGGATGATGTCATTGCATGGACCATGTCAAGTGTGCTCATAGATGTTGGTAAGGGATGACGTGAAAGAGGTAGAAGAAGTAGACATATAATGGATTATGATGTGGATTATGGAGGGAAATAGTGGATTATGATGCAGATTATGTAGGAATTATGAAAAAGATGAATGTGAGGCTTAGAAAAAAGTATGGACCATAGGAAGGTGATGGGGAAGAAATGTAGGATAGTGGATGAAGGATGAGGAGATGGAGGTATGTGGAATTTTTGTGAAATGGAAGGGAAGCATAAACAATGGTTGCACACACCATGATAAACGTTGAAGATTTTGATGTGGAGGTGGTGTAGGAAGCAATGGTGATGTTTGCTTAGAAGATGGATGACAAAGTGCTTTAGGTACCCACATAGACTTAATATTTTTATGAGTTTTATTTTTCTTGTGGGATTTAGGAATTTGATATTTTTGAATGAAGTGAGATTTTTGGGATTTCTGTATGGAAGAGGATTGTTGGGATTTTTGAGATGTAGATGCCTTGTTTGAATTTCTTTCCTTTTTCTTAGGATCCAAACCATTTTAGTTTTGGAATTTTCTTTTAGAGGTATGCGCTTATATAGATTTGTAGATGCATTTTTCTTTTATTCTTTTCTTTTCTGTCCTAAGGAATGAGGAACCTTTGGATTTTTTTCTTTATAGGTAGAAGCATCAAAATTTTTGCTTTTGAATCCCATGGGTATGGTGGAATGAGTGGAAGCTTCATGTTTAGAAAATGTGTGTATTAATTGGTCATGATTAATATTTTTAGAAGATTTATGGATGGATGGATAAGGGGATTTTATAATGGAGATATTAGGTTTTGGGAGTAACGAAGGTAGATTAGATGGAGGGATATTAGGAGTTGGAAGCAATGGTGGAAAAGTTGATGGTGTAAGGTGTACAGTCACATGCTTTTGACATTTGTAAGATAATGGAGGTGGAATGGCAACATATGTTTTAGGTGTATGATGGGATTTATGGTGGAAAGAGAAATTAGGATGGATGGAGGAAGTACCAACATCTTTAACTTGTTTGCCTTGGGGTGAGTATCCAGTGCCATATGAGTGTGGAGGAACTTTAAAATGGATTGGCTCTAAAATACCTTTTTTATGAAGGCCTAAGCCTTTACCTTTGTATTTCATTTTTTGGAGTATGCAATGGACAATGGGAATAGGTGTAGTTTGGATACTAGACTTGAGTTCATTATTTCACAGAGAAGGTGAAGTGTAGGATAATGGTTGTTGCTTTCCTGTAGAGGAACATTCATGAATAAAGGTGGATAGAACAATAGGACATGGTGGATTTAAAATGGGGTTGATAGTGGATGTGGAAGGATCATTAGGATCTTGAGTATGTTCATTTATATCCACTATTGGTTTGATCTTCTACATTTTCTTGGGAGGCATGTGTCTCAACATGACAAGTGGATAATGCAGGATCATGGATAGGAGAAATGGAGGTTTCTTTCTCATGGATAGGTGAAGTGATAGGCTCTTGACCATGGAATGCATAGATTTCGCTAAGAGGATCATCACGACCTTCTTGATCATAGGTAGGATCTAGATCATAAAGGGGAGCTTGATCATGAATAGGACCAAGTATGTTATGAGTGGGATCTTAGAAGGGTCTAGATCTTGATTAGAATGATAGGTTAATGTTTACTCATTCTTAGGATAATTCTCTTGACATAGCTCTTGGATTTGAGTGGAAATGGAAATGGAAGGCTCTAGAAGAGGCTTGGTATGCTCTTTGTGATCAACAACATGAGGGCATGATGAAATTTTACTTAGACATATAAGATCAATAGGTTGTGGACCACATAATGGAGTCGGAGGAATAGGCATGGAATTCAAAGGTTATTTGGTAAGCTCATTAATGGGTGCTTGACATGGGGATGGTCTATTCCATGCTATTAGTCTTTGAAGAAAATCACCAAAGGATTATTTGGTTGATGGATTAGAGCTTGGGAAATTGGATGGTGGTGTTGGTGTAGGACTAGTATGCTTTGAGATAGGAATTTTATTAGATGGTGATGGAGGACTAATTTATGAAGTGGTGTATGATTCCAAGTTTAAGGTGGTTCCCCTGTCAATAGTATCATTAAGATGACCTAAGATTTCTACAAAGTTCTCATCATCACTAGGAGAAAATTTTGACCCACCTTAGAGGATATATGGTTTTGGATTATCTTCATGATTAGGCAAAGGGGATCCTTGAAGTATGACCTTGGGCTTGTGACTAGGATTGTTAAGGATTAAGACCATTTTAGCAAGTGCCTGACTAGGATTAGGGTGATGATGATGATGATGTGGAATTATTAGATTGGATGACTTGGATTGATTAGGATGAAATTGATTGGAATGTGATAAAAAAGAGGATGATTAGGATGATATATTTATGTGTTGGTGTTTATAGCTAGATATGGAAATTTGAAAACAAATAATTACACATGTACACACATGAATCGCACATGCAAGACACATAAGAAAGTTTGAGTTTGAAATTATGAATGTGATGATTAAGCACACACTTGAAGAAGACACATCAGCAAGTCCTAGAACTAGTCAAGTGCATATGGCCAATTAGGTCTTAAGCTAGGATGCACGAGGTTGACTAGGGATGATTTGAAAGTGAAATCCTATCACACAACCGAAAGAAAGGGGTAACCCACCCTTCAACTTCACTTCCCAAAGGTATAAAGTTCTTTGGGGTTATCCAAGAGTGACAAGATTTAAACTCTCAAAGGAGGGTGTCTTTTGATTCATACCTCAATTGAGGTCGTACCTTGGAGTGGTGTGTCTCCAAGTAGGCCTCCTAAGAAGGGTATGGAAAAAGTGAACCAAGTGAATTTTTTTATCACCAAGATCACCTTGTAGTGTGAGGAGAGAGCATACACACATGCACTTGATTCACACTCTTAGTTTTTAATTCCCCTTAAGAAAATCAAAATGTGTGTAAAACAGTTCAAGCACTTGTTCTTTTTAGATCCCAAAGCCAAATGTGTAGGAAGAAAGTTGTTCATTTTAACCCAATTTTAATGATGTGACAACAAACAAGATGTTATTTTTAAGCCCAAAATCCAAGTGTGTGATCAAACAAGTTGTTCTTTTTAAGCCCCAAATTGAAGTGTGTTGACAAGCAATAATTTTAGATGAAAGAGGGAATGTGTGCACCTGATTGTTTTCATCCTTAAATATATTTTAGATGTTGATTCCAATGTTGTTTCAGCTCCTTACATTCACCTACAAAATCAAAAAATAATATTATAATGCAACCATAAAAAATCTCATCAGACAAGGAAAATTATAATTTCAGATACATAACCAAATTATATTTGATTATTTAAAGATGTTTTTGATCTCAAAACTAAAAAAAAGAAGAAGATACCCTTACTAAGTTTTTGAGAGCTTTCCAAAAGTGTAAAGAAGTCAAAAAAATTCCTTGTTTTGCGCCCATAAAGGTGGATTTATGAAAACCCTAGAGAAAAAAAGATTGGATCATTTAGCACCTTATTTGGCCTCAAAATAAAATATATAAAAATAGACCCCCATTAGAATTTCAAGAGATATCCAAAAATGTAATTTTTTTTGGAAAAATTGCTGATTTGTGCCCAAAAATGTGATTTTATAAAAATAAAATAAAATCATGATAAATCCTACAAAAACGGCGATACAAATGTAATTTTTCTATTGTAGCCTCTTGAGATGATTCACAAGATTTTGTGAAAATCGTGTAGAAAAATTCACATCCCTTTGGAAGATATGAAGAAAATTGTAAAACCTAGGGTTTTTTCCCAAAATGACATAAAACTACAACAAAAAGTTAATGAAACCTACAAAAAGAAAGCTAGATTAAAGGATTCATTTCAAGTTCACCATTTTGTAGTTAGGGAAAATCTAAAATCAGGTTAAATTTATAAACATCAATAACGAAACCCTAGCAATGCACAATGAATGACAAGATTACATGAAAATCAAAATAATAAATTCAAATGCATACCAATCTTCATGCTAAAACTTGATTGATCTACATTGTTCTTCTCAACCTCGCATAAGTATGCTTGATTTTGAAGGATTGTATATTGATTGCTCAATTTAGTAGCATAACATGAAGATGAAGATGATAGATGAAGATAAATAGATAGATGAGAAGATTGGAAGAATTTTGGTAGAGTGAGGATACTAGAAGAAGATCCATCCAAATGGCTTGTGAGAGGCCATGTTTATAGAGTTTTGATGTGGAGGGAAGAAAATTTGATTTTGGAGATAAGATTTGATAAGGATTTGATTTTTGCTTTATTTGAAAAAAGAGGAAATAAAACAAGATAAGATAAGATTTAAAAAAATAGAAAGATTTGATTTTCTGTTTTAAAGGAAACAAATCCTAAAAATGATGAGAGAGATTATTGATGAATTATCGAATTAAATAAATTAATTAGATACACATGAGTTCCAATTTTGGAAAGAAAGCAATAAGATATTTTTACGATTTTATTAATTAAATAAATATTTGATTTATTTAATTAATGTTGGATTTATGATTTAATTAATTAAATAATATAAATTATTTAATTAACATTAGAAGAAAGAAGGGATTATGAATAGAAAGGGAATAAATGAAATTAGTCAAATAAATAAAATTTATTTAACTAATTAGATGATGACATGGGTACCTAGGGAAAAACATGCTACAAGATGTCTAAATGATGTAATATTGTGACAAGGTGTTGTAAGTGGACATTTTTGGGTGTCTACAGTTTGCACAACTCCATCAAGACAATATTGTCACTGGGATATCATGGAAGCATGTACGGATACCCAATAAGGCAACCAACTGTCAGATATGTAAAAGTAGGAAATTACAGATACAAACAACCATATTTATTGACAACTTTATATGCATCATCTGATAGTCTTTTCCTTTCAATATTTGGATCCAAAGCACACATGAATGGACTTAAGAATGAATCATTCACTCTTTGGAAATAGTGAATGCTTCCATTCAAAGTTATTTGTGAGAGATAGTTGTACACTTGGGTCACCCTTTTGTTCCCCTCGGTTGAAAAACTTGGAAAATTCCTTGTCCTTGCAGCAACATATATCAACTAAGAATTCATATAGAAATTTTGTATTATAAGCACCTTGCTCAATTTCTTGTGAATGGAATTATTGATTTCTTCACCCAGAAGATCTACTATCTCCTCTTCAAAATAATCTTGATGTAGAGATACATCTAGTTTTCAAAATTGGATGAGAAAGGCAACCCTTGCACTCTACGGAGAGGAGTGATTATATCGTTTACCTCCTCAAAGAAATAAGTATGAGGTAAAATCTTAGGCTACCTAGAGATTCCTAGTTGAGGTGTCTTCAACCATTTGTTATTAATGTTGCAAGTATGAATGAGTATGGTGGTGTTGTCATTGATCTAAACACAGTTCAAGTTGTTATAGAGAAAGAAATCAAGTGATTGCAAGTGGTACATGTATGGTTGAGATACTGTAGATATGTTGCGAGTACATGGTGCTATCTTTATGGTGTTGTAGGTGTGCTAATATGATGAGTCATCAAGTGCTTTTGAGAAAATTAACAAACAATGAAGAGAGAGTTGTGTGTGTGTTTTGAATGTGCTCTGGTAATGTGCTCTTCATTTCTTCTATGTTGATCCAATGCTTATGTGGATCTGTATTTTTTTTTATGAGAATCTATGGGTAATATATCCTAATTTATAGCTTCTAGTTTGATGAAGAGTGAAAGTTGTGTTCATCGGTTTGTGAACTAGTTTGGTAGAGTTGTTTGTTTTTGGATTGGGAGAGATGTTTATGCTTTGCAGTCCTTTGTTGGTTTGTCTCAGATCTTGTAAATCTGGAAGAAGGTTAATATTTGTGTTATATGTGTTTTGGTAGAATTTTTTTTGTTTTGGTACTCTGGAAGACTTGTTCTAGAGCTACCATGTGTGTCTGCACAGTCCAGTTGGACTATTAGAAAGAGTTCTATATATGGAAGTTGTTACAGTTGCTGCGGATGAATATGAAGGTATCTAAGAGGTGTTCCAATGTTTGGTGAAGCATGTTATGTGATCCATGTGTTATCATCTTGTTGCGAACGCACGTACTTCAAAGATCATTGGTGTTTTCATTAGATTTGGTTGACCTGGTGTCTACATGTTACATGAAGAATAAGTATCAATTAAGGAAGCATGTGATTGATCCAAGATGTTGTTTTGGGTCCTGGTTAAGTATTAATTTGGTCCACTCTCATTCTTATCCACTATGGGAATGTTGAGTCACTGACCTAATTTGAATTCGTAAAATGAAGAATATGTAGCCGACCTTGGAGAAAGTTTATAAGGTTAAAGATGGTATAAATACAAGTCAAGATGTTGTGAATAGCAAGAGAAGAGGAAGAAAATTAAAAAAAAGTACAAGAATTAGAGTGTGTGAAAGTGAATTAAGGCAACAACACTTTAATGTGTTTGACTCTTGAAAGAATTGAGTTGAGGGTGTTTGTAATTCTTTGATCAAGGATGCAAATGTGTGGAAGTTGTTGTGGTGGATTTTTTGTTATCTTTCTTTATTTTTAGGTAGTGAGCCTCCTTCTGAATAGTGATTCATATATGTAGGAAGTGAGCCTTGTATCTGAACAGTGAGTCCTATCTGGGCAGTGAGCCCTCTGGTAGTGAGCCTTTGTATCAGGTTTTGTATTACTATTATATTGTGAGTTAATCCTCACTATGGTTTTTTTCCTCATTGGGATTTCCATGTAAATCTGGTGTCTCTGGTATTTGCTTTCTATTATTTGCATTTCATGTTTATACTTGATAATAGATTAAAGTGAATGTGGAACTGATTAAGACTAGAAGTGAATGTAATTCGATACAACTAATTCACCCCCCCTCTTAGTTGTCTTGTGCAGTTCAAAAATTAATTACCCACTTAACAATGTTTAGGTCTTGATTATATTCCATTAATTACCTATCAATACTCAAACAAATGAAATCCTTACAAAAGAATTCAACATCCAATCTTATAACCACATTCCCATTTGAATCCTTGATGCTTATGGTATCCTTGTCATTGTGTAAAGAAACTTGTAAAACAAATTATGGGTTTTGTGCCACAACAAGAAAGGAGGACACCAATTGGATATTGCTTTGAATAATGGACCTCATACCTTTTGTGCAATTTTTGCACACATGCCCCACTAGAGGCAAGGACCCTCTTTCTTGATTTTTCTTTCTTGCTTTCACTTTAGGTTTCACCTTTTCCCCTTAAGGGATAGGTTCCTTGAAATTTTGGGATTCACTTCACTTGATTGAGCTTTAATTCTTTCATCTACACTTTGGGTGTTTTAATTTTGCAAAATTTTAACCTTGCTTGAGATGTGAAGTCATTGGTTTCATTGAATTTCTATTCAGCATAAAATTTGGATAAGTTTAGATGAGTCCCGTGAAATCCACTCAAGGATGGATTCCCCAAAGTCATCTTTCAAAAAATTCTCCAAGTGTCAGATTCCCTAAGGTAATAAGTTTTTCTAAATCCATTGGTCATTGGATTCCTCGAGGTTAGTTTCGATAAATACGTCATCACCCAAAATCCGTGAAGTGTGTTCTTTCATGAAATTCTCCTCATAACAGATTCTTGATTGCCACCTCTCTCCCTAAATCCAGACCCTGACGGATTCCACGAGGTCTTCCTTTTCGTGAAGTATGCATTGTCATGAATTCCCCAAATCCATGTCTAGGTCGAATTCCCAAAACTTGGTTGTAATCACAACAACACAAAAGGCAATTAGCGCCAAAATTTACATCGGATTTTAGTGTATTTAAGTGCATGAATTGAACAATTTGGCTAGCACCAAACTCAACACAAACATGCATGGTCAGCTCAGCGTCAAATTTTATGCTGATTATTACGTTCGATTTAGTGCCGTATTAAGCGCCGACTTTAGCACCGAGACATTATAGTGCCTTTGTTTTCGCCTAAAATTGTGCCGGGTAGTAACGTCAAAAATTGCACTAAAATGGGCACCCAATTTGGCTTCCAATTTTACTTCCATGTCTACTCCCATTTTTGCTTCTAGTTTTGCTTCCAATTTGACGTCTAGTTTTGCCTCCAGGTTTTCTTCCAATGTTGCTTCCAGTTTTGCTTCCGATTTTGCTTCTAGGTTTGCTTCCGGTTTTGCTTCCAAGTTTGCTTCTGGTTTTGCTTCCAGTTTTGCTTCCAATTTTGCTTCCATGTTTGCTTCCAGTTTTGCTTCCGGGTTTGCTTCCAGTTTTTCTTCCGATTTTGTTTCCAATTTTGCTTCCAAGTTTGCTTCCGATTTTGCTTCCAATTTTTCTTTCAAGATTGCTTCTAGTTTGGATTCCATTGTTGCTTCCTTTTTGCTTTTGAAAATGCTTCTTGTTTTGTTTCCATTTATTAATTTAGTATGTTTTATTTCAATTTGATTAGTTAAATATATCCTGCCTCTTAAATAACTCATATGATTATAGAGTAAGTAATTTAATTATTTAACTCATATGATTAAATAACAATATAATTATTGTAACATGATCATCATCTATAATTAAAACAAGTGAGTCAAATATCTATAATTTAATTGAATTTGACAACATCCATCTTGAGCAGAAAATTAAAATCATCAACCAATTTTAATATATATAAATTGACAAGTCAATACTAATAAGATCATCATCATATATAACTAAAACAAGTGAAACTCAAATATTCTAGTACATCAAAAAAATGTCAAAATGATACATGTCCAACAGTCGACATAAGTGAAAATGATACATGTACAAATGATATAAATAAAATTGATAAATTATGTAACTCAAATTGATACAAGTCAAGATGATACATGTCCAAATGATATAGTGAAAATGATACATGTCAATATGATACAACTCAACAATATAGTACTGTAGGCCATGAAAATGATACATATGATAGTAACCATGAAAAGAGTCATCATAAAAATATATCAACAATGATCCATGATGTAGTCTATATGATCATGAATACCACTGGTTACTATCACCAACTATCTCCTCATCATCATTGTCATCGGCCTAGGTGTCTTCCATATTTGCGTCATCATCATCCTCTACCATGTGATCTATACCAGCATAACCAATATTTTGTGGATCTATATCATGTTGAGGATCATCTTGATATTCTGGAAGACTCGTGTTCTGCAAAAAAAAAACATTTAAAATGAAAAGTTATTATTTATTGCATGCAATAATTTATTTTTCTATTATATATATAATATTACAACATATGAGACAAAACCATAATCATATTAAATCATATCAAAGTGTACATACCATAATAAAATTTTAAAAAAGTTACAACTAATACTAGTGAGTCAGGAGAAACTTCAGCTTTCAAAAACAAAGCCAATTAGGTTGGTAGACTTATGGATCAGGCCAACATTTGGTGGAAGAGGAAGAAAGATGACTGGAACTCTAGAGGCCCACCATAATGGATTCAAATATTCAACCATGAGAGACGAAGAGAGAGTTGATATCATGTATCAAAACATTAAGAATGCATTCTTCCAACCAGTGGAGAAGGAGATGATTACTTTGCTTCATTTTCATTTTAATAACCATATCAAGTCATGGGAACCAAGATGAACAAGGATGTCTAGTTTTATGTGGAGGTAATGGATGTGGTCCAAAATTTAGGAGGGGAAAGAAGTTCAATGTATGATCCTGATGAAATTGAGGAAGAACTACAAGAGAGAGACAAGAAAAATAAAATTAATATAGAGTTTCAAGGATTTGTCAAGTGAGTAAGAGAGCTATGGGAGCAGCCTCATCTAAAATATTTTGAACTAGAGTTTGATATACCATTTAGAGAGCTTGGTTTTTATGGTGTTCCTTTTAAAGCCTCTGCTTTTATTGTTCCTAAGATAAATTGTTTGGTAGAGTTGGTGGAATTACCTTTCTTAGTAATCGCTATTAGTGAGATTGAGAATTGTTAACCTTGAGAGAGTAGGACTTGGGAAAAAGGAATTTGATATGGCTATTTTTTTCAAAGACTTCAAGCAGGATGTACTCTGAATGTATTACATTCCTCAATCTTCACTTGATGGCATCAAGGAATGGCTGAACTCCATGGATATAAAGTATTATGAAAGCATAATGAACTTGAACTGGTGGCCAATTTTAAAGACTATTACTGATGATCCAAATAAATTTATTGAAGATGGTGGTTGGGAATTTTTGAATATGGAAGCTAGTGATTTTGATTTTGATAATTTAGAAGAGTCAGATCAAGGACATGAACCCTCTGATGTAGAAGAGGAATCAAAATCAAATTTCATGTAGCCACCATCAAGAGTGTTACATGCCAACAAGATGGAGGGAATTCTTATATAAGGATAATTTTCAAAGTTGCAAGTACCGGATTTAATGCCAACTACAATGGCGACATTGAAATTCCCTAGTAGTATTTATGTTAAGGAAATTTCCTTTAGATGAAAGGATTCAAAGCACATCAACAATGTGGTACAAATGATTAAATCCAAGAGATGATCTATAGCAATAAGAGTCTGAAAAGGCAGAGAGAGCTACACTGATGACTCAGGAGAAACTTCAACTTTAAAAAACAAAGCCAATTAGGCTTGCAAATGTATGGATCAGGCCAGCATTTGGTGTAAAAGGATGAAAGATGTCTGGAACTCTGGAGGCCAACCATAATGGATTTTGGGTTTCAACCATGAGAGAAAAAGAGAGAGTTGATATCACATATCAAAACATTAAGCATTCATTCTTCTAGCTAGTGGAGAAGGAGATGGTTACTTTTCTTCATTTTCATTTGCATAACCATATCATGGAATGGGAACCAAGAAGACCAAGGATGTCCATTTTTATGTGGAGGTATTGGATGTGATCCAAAATTTAGGAGGGGCAAGAAGGTCAATTTATGATCCTGATGAAATTGAGGAAGAACAAAAAGAGAGCTACATGACTACAGAAACACAAAACATGTAAAAGAGCTATGGGAGCAACCTAATCTAAAAGATAGATTACATAATCATGGACTGTAGAAACATAAAACATGTAAAAAAGGAAAGATGCTAAAATTGTAGACTGATTATATCCCACAAATAAGATCATGCTATCCATAATGCACACACTCATTTTAAGGCATTAAAAAAAAAATAGAGATATAGTCTCCCCACTAAAATACAAGCATACATAGTAACGGAGGATTAAATTCCTTTAACATTTCTCTCAAAAACATACGATGATAAAACAATTAGCTTTGAATTAACAAGGATAAGGACAAGAACTTACGATTTGCCTCTAGATGTAGAAGGGTGCTTCACTTGAGAACCCCCCATGTAGCTCTCCTCCCTTCCTCTCTTCATTTATATGACCACCAGTCTCACCTCAAGCTGTTCTTGCAAAAAAATAAATATCATATTCATTACAATTAGTCTAGGTTTCTTGTTTCTACAACCCCCTCCTCCTCCTTTCCTTATAATCACAAAAAGCATGAATCCTTCATAGACAAAACCCAAAAGTCTCAACAATCAAAATGGATATAAATTAAAAACACAAAATACTCAAACACCAAAATTAAGATCAGGCTCCTCTAAAACCCAAGAAGAAAAATAAAAAAAGAATCACATAAAATTGAAGCTTCTGGAACAAAAGTATTCAACCACATATTTGTGTCCAGAGGTTAAGAGATCGAGACTCATAGAGCTTATTTCATTTTCACTACCTTGTATCACATTTTTTTCTTTCTTTAACAGATCCTCGCAAGCTTAATGGAAAATTAAAAATAAACGCTTTCATTGAAACCCCAACTATTACTAAAGCCTTCTTAAAAAGGAGCATAAATTTAAAACATATACATGCAAGGCCTTTCAAGGCTTAAATAGACTAGCCTCTGCACAAACACTTTCCACAAAAAAATAGAGGGCATTGCAATATAATACAAAAGAAAATAAAAAACAAAAGTAAATTGTGAATCAAGATGAGCACCATAGACCTTGTTTTGAAGCACAAAAATCCATTGCTCAAAAAAATTTAAACCTCTGCCGATCTGCTACAATGAAAATCGATCACAATTCCATCAAATCCATGAAATACTAAGGCATAAACATATCCCCATCCTCCTATCGCTCCTCCTCCTTAAGGATTTGTCAAGCAAGTAAGAGAGCTATGGGAGCGACCTCATCTAAAATATTTCGGTATTCAACCATGAGAGTAGAAGAGAGAGTTGATATCACGTATCAAAACATTATGCATGCATTCTTCGAGCCAGCAAAGAAGGAGACGATTACTTTGCTTCATTTTCATTTGCATAACCATATCATGGCTTGGGAACCAAGAAGACCAAGGATTTCCAGTTTTATGTGGAGATAATGGAGGTGGTCCAAACTTTAGGAGGGGCAAGAAGGTCAACGTGTGATCCTGATAAAATTGAGGAAGAACAACAAGAGAGGGACAATACTGCATAAACACAAAACATGTAAGAGAGCTATGGGAGCAACCTCATCTAAAAGATTAGATTACATAATTATGGACTATAGAAACACAAAACATGTAAAAAAGGAAAGATACTAAAACTACAAACTGATTATATCCCGCAAATAATATCATGCTATCCATAATGCACACACTCATTTTAAGGCATTCAAAAAATAAATAGAGATATAGTCTCCCCACTAAAATACAAGCATACATAGTAACCGAGGATTAAATTCCCTTAACAATTATGTCAAAAAGATATGATGATAAAACAATTATCTTTGAATTAACAAGGATAAGGACAAGAACTTATGATTCACCTCTAGATGTAGAAGGGCACTTCACTTGAGCACCCCCCATGTAGCTCTCCTCCCTTCCTCTCTTCATTTATATGACCACCAGTCTCACCTCAAGCTACTCTTGCAGAAAAAAAATAAATCATATTCATTACAATTAGTCTAGGTTTCTTGTTTCTACAACCCCCTCCTCCTCCTCCCCTTACAATCATAAAAAGCATGAATCCTTCATACACAAAACCCCAAATTCTCAATAGTCAAAATGGATATAAATTAAAAACACAAAATACTCAAACACCAAAATTAAGATCAGGCTCCTCTAAAACCCAAGAAGAAAAATAAAAAAAGAATCACATAAAATTAAAGCTTCTGGAAGAAAAGTATTCGACCACATATTTGTGTCCAGAGGTCAAGAGATCGAGACTCACAGAGCTTATTTCATTTTAACTACCTTGTCTCGCATTTTTTTCTTTCTTTAACAGATCCTCATAAGCTTAATGAAAAATTAAAAATAAATTCTTTCATTGAAACCCCAAATATTACTAAAGCCTTCTTAAAAAGGAGCATCAATTTAAAAAATATACGTGCAAAGCCTTTCAGGGCTTAAATAGACTAGCCTCTGCACTAAACACTTTCCACAAAAAAATAGAGGGAATTGCAATATAATACTAAAGAAAATAAAAAACAAAAGTAAATTGTGAACTAAGATGAGCACCACAAACCTTGTTTTGAAGCACATAAATCCATTGTTCAAAAAAATTTGAACCTCCATCGATTTGCTGCAACGAAAATCAATCAGAATTTCATCAAATCCATGAAATACTAAGGCATAAACATATCCTCATCCTCCTGCTACTCCTCCTCCTTAAGGATTTGGCTGTGTTGTGGTGACTCTTGCAAGTATTCTACTAATGACATGTGGTAGTGCGGTGAACACCACTATCCCACGACTCCTTCATCAACTCGGTACGGTAGTGCGGTTTTTACCGCGGTCCCGCAAGTTGCTTCTTCCTTCTTGACAATAGTGCGATGAAAACTTCTATGGCAGTTGTTTTATTCACAGAGGAGGACATGGAGAGAGGACGTGGATGGCGTAAGAATACTAAATCATTGAGAGGAAAGTGGATGGACATTGTAGAAAACAATAATGTTAATGGCCAAGACTTCTAAATTTTCAGAATTATTTGCAATCCATGTTTAAAAAAGGATGATTCTTATGGCCTAAAATTTGAAATGCTTCAGTAATATTATGTTGTACTTGGACAATTGAAAACCTATTTTATTCTCCTAGCAAGCTTTTTTATTTTCTATTATAATTCTAGACCAAATAACATTTGCGTGGATGGCCTTTTACACCAATCTTAATTTGTATGAAGTTCACAAACTTGTTGTCAAGAAGTAAATTCCTTTCGTAGACACGAAATGTAAAGGCTTCATTTAGGAAAAGATAAGTAGTCTCTTTCTGAGGGTAATCCACATGCAAAAAGTAAAAAGCACATAGAAAAAATTTGTACAATAGAAAATCAGATTCAATCAGTTATGTCTTATTTCGCTTGCACACTTATCTGAAAGACATAGGGTATTCACCATAAATTTCCCTTGACAAAGCAAACATGTGCTTTCATTTATTTTTACTGTATGTCTCTCAAAAGTGAAATTGTTGTTACATAATGATGCACTGAGAAAATAATATATACAAAAAAATGCCAAGAAAATGTTTAAAATTTAACATGCAACCTATTGTGTTTTTTTTTATCAGTGATAATATTTGATTTTATTAATAATAATGCAGAATTTACATCAACTTCAAAAATTAAGTCCATCCAGCAACTTCTAAAATATGTCTGTTTAACCACCACAGTTCCCAACAAACTAGAACAAAACTACTGAATTCACTTGTAAACAACCCTACTACTATTACCCATACCCCATACTATTTAAATTTTCAAATAAAAAACAGGGCTTAACCCCAGAAAACGTACAACAAAAACTAAGATATAAACTGTATTTTAACCAAAATTGAGCTTCAGTTTATGCGGAAGTGCTCGACGTGCTACCCGGTTGCATTAGGCATATTTCCTTGATTGGCTTCATCTTCTTCCTTGGTCACAAACCTTTATTCTCTCGTAGCTCCTCTCTGGCAATATATTTGAGTTCCTCAATGACTGTCTCGAACTCCATTATTTCTACACAAACTTTCAGGGCTTTCCATCCTAGCTCCACTCCTTCTCTTCACATAGCTTTGGTGATTCCTTTTGGCCACCTAATGAAGGGATTGTTTATTTCTGCTACTTCAGGGTCCACATGATCTTCCATGCCTTCGCTCACATCAAAGCCTTCTCCTGGTATAGCCCATTCCAGGATACTTTCCATATTCACTAAGAAATCCTTGTGTACCAATGCCTTCATTACTTTCCTCACTTCCTCCATCGACTCTCCTAAGTTTGGCCCCCATGCAATGATCAGTGAGTAAATATCCATATTAGTACAATATATGTGCTTCAAATCTTTGAATCCAGTACCCAGGATTTTTTGCATAGATTGTGCCACCTTCACATCGTTGGAGAGGAAAAATCCTCTCAACCTCTTCACAGTTGCTTTTCCAACAAAAGGGTCCAATTTTCTCCTCGAATGTAGAGTGAAATTGGCCTCCATTTCTTCTTTGGTATGCTAGCTTCCAAACTGCCTCACATTGTAGACCTATTACATTCCTTGCCACCAAAAATCGAGAAGCATCAGACGAAATGCCTTGTGTGTCTTTAAAACACATCCTATTGTTAGCCCTCACCATTAATGCTGAAATTATGTCTAGTGCCGTCAACAATACCTTCATCAATGCTTCAAGTCTTTCAAGAATTTAAAACACATTCCTCTACTTGCTAGTGTTAACTCCTTCCTGCAATAATTACAACGAACAAATTTCGTCCATAAGAATACCATAATTCTAAAGTAACAATTTGTATCAAGAAAAATGTTAGAAAGTATAATTAAAAAGAAATATCCTTACAATTGCACCTCGAATTGGACCAAATAGCAAAAAAAATGTGGCCTAATAAATCTTGCAGATTTAAATAGCTTTGAAAGACCACTTTGGAGATAGCAAAGTAATAAATAAGCATGAAAATTGACACAACAATTGAACACTGAAGATGGATTACGAGTTATAATGTATCTGCTCCATTATATTGCTCAAAATATAAACATACATAACATGAGCTCTTTTGATATGAATAATTGGATGAGATAGTCTAGTATCTATTCTAATGGATTGAAATGATGATGATATGATGATCAAAATTAGACCTTGGTTTCCCTATTTGTACAGGAAGCAACAAGCTTCAGGTCCATTCACAAAAGTTACATCTTTTCTTAACTAAAGCATAATTAACATAACATAGAAAATTAATAAGATAGGTCTGTTCCAATTTTTTCCAAACATTAAATAATGCTTGCATTTGTTGATAGGTAGAAGATTTTGATAAATCACATACTAATACCCAAGATCCAATTGGGTTATTAAGATTTGGATGGGATGATCCAAACCATCCTTTAAACCATACCAGGGCAAAAATAGCAAGTTTGAAAAGAACACCTGGAAGTGTTTCACACCGGCTCAAGGTACAATCCAAACTGGTTATGACACTAAACCATCCTTTAAACCATACCAGGGAAAAAAGAGAAAGTTTGAAGAAAACACCTGGAAGTCTTTCACACCGGCTCAAGGTACAATCCAACTTGGTTATGAAACTGATAGCAATCCAATTTTTCCTGAACCATCCATACCCGAACATTGCATCACAATCTATTCTTCCTGCACATAAAAATGCCACATATTAACCCCTTCTAAATAAAACTCAAAATACCATGAAAAAATGAGTCCCTATATTAGTAAGTAAGTAGGCAGTCTATAGGGCATAATTTGATTTTATACAAGGATGCTCATGAAAGGAATCTTCAAGTGACAGTGAGTGAGTTGTTTGAGATTGCAGCTGATGGTGCAATATCTAGTCTTAAAGCTAGTTAGCAAAGCAATAAATGTGCAAGAAAATCAAATTGTACACAAAAAAAAATTCACAATGTTATCCTGCATAATCCCTTAAGTTTGAAGACAAAAATCTCATTGTATCTTGATGAAAGTAGTGACCTTGATGGTCAATCACTGGCAACCATGATTTTAAAACATGGTATTGTGCTTATGGAGGAAGCATTTTAAGCAAGGTGGTGAGTGGTGGTTTGGAACAATGGCAGGTATGAAGGACTTGATTTATATGCATACTATGTAGTCTAGTTTAAGACAATGTTATTAGAAGAGATTGAAGGTGGATTAGGGAACTCAAGGGTTACCATGATAAAGATTAAAGCAAAGACTGAGAACTTTTTAAAAGCCACTATCATGAAGATATTAAAGATGTCAAATGAAAAACCCTAGCAGTTGGAGTAATGAACACAATGCGAAAGAGGACAGTGTGCTAGGGAAGATTTTGGAGATCTCCACACTATCTAATCATAGGAAAATATATCATTTATTTATTTTTTAAATTAAAAGAAATTATTCTAAACCCTATATAGGAAACATTGATACTTCAAAAGCATTTGATTTATTTTTAAAATTAAAAGAAGTCATTATAAACCCTATATAGGATACACTGATACTTCAAAAGCATATGAAGGAATTTTAGATTATGCAAACATATTTCAATTAAATACCTGGATTACAAGCAATAGCGTGAACATTGTAACCCTTGTTGATTAGAGCTGGAATTGATAAACAATAATGAATCCTATGCCTCCTATCACACACATATCCTTACCATTCTTTTTCATTCTTTACTGAAACACTTCTCCATTTTGGTGGGCTACGCTTGAAACTAAGGTTTCAACAAAGGTTTTATTGTATGTTTATTAAAATGAAAACTCAATTCTGGCGGGCTATGCTTGAAAATAAGATTTCGACCAATTTTTTACAGTATGCTTAATAGAGTTTTAGATTATTTTGGTGGGCTATATTCTTGATTGCTTAAATAATTTATTCAAATGGATTGTGATTGACGTGATTTTCTGCCACGATTACCATATTACCATCGTCTCTTATTATACCCTCTACGTTATGGCAGTGGTTCTCTCTTCCCTTTTGCTATTTACCACACTACCACCTTGCTCAAGGCTTCTTACTGCGGGGTTGTGATGTATACCGCTCTACCGCATATGTTGCTCACCTTCTCGGTGGTATAGCGGTGTATGCTTTTGATCATTACCTAAAGAGTGTCGATGAGACAATCTTCTTTGTCTTATTGATATCTTAATGTCTCATCAACATTAGATCTTATGTTCCTTTGATGTTGGTTGCTGGTGTTGATGAGACAAGTTAATATTTCTTGCCGATATGCCATTTTCTCATTGATATTTTCCTTTAGCGGTATTTCTTTATATATCAGTGTAAGTTTGCCATGTTAGGGAGACTCATGATTATCACTATGGTATGGTAGTTTTTTTCCCTTCTCTTCAGCTGTTTACCGCACTACCACCTTGATCAAGGCTTCTTGTTGCAAGGTTGCGATGTATACCACTCTATCGCATATGTTCCTCACCCTCCTGGTGGTCTACGATGTATTCTTTTGATCATTACTTGAAGAGTGTCGATGAGACAATCTTATTTGTCTTACCGATATCTCAATGTCTCATTAACATTACTTCATTATATCCAAGAGTTGTGTTTCTCCGAGAACTTGTAGATATACCTTGTTGATGTGACGTAAGTGATTCTCTCCTCGATATGCCCATATCTTGTTGACATTTCACTTTTTTACATCGTCAATGAGACATATAAATAAGTCTCTTTGACATAGGGGTGTCTAAATTGGCACTATACCCAAAACTAAACTCAAAGCTAAAGTTGGGAACAAAGAGTGGCGCTAAACCTCAAAGCTAAACTCAGAGCCAAAGGTGGCGATAATGATGACACCATACTCAAAGCCAATATTAGCACTAAAGGCGTTGATAATTCTGGTATACATTCACACCTAAATTAGTGCCGACTAGTCCTGATCGATGCAAATAAATGCCAAAAATAGCACCATCCTGATAAATAGTGCCGACATTTTCAAAAAATTGGCAAAAAATACATAAAAAAGTTGGGTGGAAGCAAAAAGCGAAGAAAAAAATGGAGCAAATCATAGGGATTTGTTGTAGTGAATGTCTAATCAGGTCATTTATTATTCTCTATAGTTGAGTACATGGTCATTAATGAAGGTCTTGTGTGTTGATTTATACTCCATTTTGGCTTTCATTTTGTATTTCATCTTTTAGTATTCTCGTTTTGGAGCTGTTGAGTGCTTTAAGGATTTGAAGGCTTGGATTTTTGTGTTTGTGTTATTCATTGATCATCGATTAGGGTTTTTCCTGTTGGATTGTGAGTTATCCAAATCATGAGGTATTCCCTTCTAATTGTTGCATTATGATTTGAGATTGAATGCAGCATGGATTTGAATCTTGGCTTACATCTAGGTGTCGAGGGCATGAATTTGAATGATTTCCACTTTTACATGTTTGAGGGTTTGAGGTCTATTCCAACTCTTGCTTTGAGTATAATTGGAATTCCTTTACATTTCTATTCAAAGTGATTGATTGAAACTAGGGTATCAATGTGTATACCGTAGTGAAATAGGGTTTTGAGATTTCGATCTTTTGATAATGCATTTTTATGTGGATGAGATAACTTAGGGTATGTGTTATACTAAAATTATTAGTCTTCCAATGCCTCTATGAGTTTTAATAGTTGACAAATGCAAACCCTAGTTCGTGATTTTGAAGATTGTGGTTACAATGCTGAACAATTTATCAATGACTTAGTGGGATTTTGGTTTGAGTTTGATTCAAATTGTGGATACCATTTTAAATTTCAAATTGAGTCTTAGATTATAAATGAAATAATTCCAATATGATTTTATTTCATGAGTCAAGTTCTAAGAATGTTTGTGAAATCCTTGGCTTCATGGAAAACCTAAACCCTTATCCTTTGCATAATCCTTGACTTGCCAGAAAACCTGAATTCCCATCCTTAACAAAATCCTCCATGCCCCAGATTCTGTGAAATCCGTGAGAGCCCAAAATCCCCGAGATTGAAAAATACCCAATGTATGTTTAAGGTTTGGGTCTTGGGAGGTATATGAGGTAAATTCTATGATTTCAAAAGATGTATTTTGATTAAAATTTGACTAAGTCTTCTTTCTTCATGGAATCTTCTCCTACATGGAAATCCCAAGGATTCTTTCTTCACAGAATCCATGAGGGGCCGGATTCCCCAAAAATCCTTTGAAGGTCAGAATCTGTGAACTTGTCAAAAACTTGAAGTATGCTTAAGACTTGATTATAAGGGTTTGAAACTTGGTTTTAATAATTCTAATGATGATCTGAAGTTAATTATACATTACATATATGCTTTTATTATGAATTTGATGATGCAATTATGTTATAGTGTTTGGTTGTGCTTGGCATTGTAGTGATTATGGTCTTTTATAACCAGATGTAGGTAGAGTCTTGCAAGACTAAGGGTTCCAAATAAAATTATATTAAACTAGTTAAGGAGGAGCCTACAACTAGAGCTGAAAGGATGAAGTATGACTTCAAGGGCATGAGACCGAAGTCCAAGATCATTTCAACTTGAGAAAAAGTTAGAGATACCAATATGGGTCATGTGGATTATGAGGATTTCAAACCAAGAATTTACTTCAATGCACCTACTCTTCTGGCCAAGATATTAGTACATATAGGGTTGGCACAAGTTGGTGGGTTTCCACCTTCAGTACATTATCTGGAACTGATCATGGAATGTGTTAAGCATTATGATTTAGACAAGAGGGTGGTTGTTTGTCCTCAAGGTAGAGTAATGAAAAATTTGACTAAAGAGTCCATAGCTGAGGCCTTCAATATTGGTTCACATCAAAAGCTAGTGAATGTGAATTTAGGGATAGCACAACAATTATATGATTCTGATCCAACTAAGGCATTAGAGATTATGACTAGTTCTTGGATTGACAAACCCAAGTCTCACTATTCCAAGCCACCAAAACAATTGCATAGAAGTGAATTCAAATTGGAATATAATGATATGATCACTCTCCTTAGCATAGTGGTAGGATTAGAGAAGGCCTTTATATTTGAAGAATGAATGTTCTATGTTATCTCACAGATTAAGAAAGGAATTCACTATCACCAGGCAGGCACTATCAGAGAAAAATTGGATTTTCAATTGAGAAGTGTGTAGGACACTAAGAAACTCACCATGAGTTCACATGTTTTGTATATGATTGCAAGAAATTTTAGGTATAAGGGTCAAAGCTGCAAAGGAGCAATTGGCTAGGATAAAGTTTATGATGTTTACCCTCAACTACATTTCAATACTTCCAATTTTAGGAAAAACCAATGATGTCTTCACGATGTACATAACAAGGACTCTGCAAGATTCTCTTTACATAAGATTCTCAACAAAAGTAGTGTATTTCATCAAGAAATATGGTTTCTAGTTTATTCATTTCCTAAATTTCACATATATCAGAGTGCATGGATCCCAAAGGTTCCATACAAGCTCCCCAAGTATCCTACATACAAGGTCATATTGCTGGAATTGACAAGGCAACTAGCTGCATTTGATGCTATTTTAAAGGAGATGCATAAAACAGGGGTTGGTGCAAATTTCCCCTTGAGGATTGGTGATTTGGAGGATTTTCCTTCTATTCAAAGTGTAGATAAGTTTGAGACAAAGATGGCTCATTTACATTTGTACTCTCATTCAGATAGATAAAACTTTGATCCCTATGGAGTAGCACATAAGATGGCCAACAAGGAATATAGACATAAAGATTATATTGAATATTATTGGGAAAATTGTAGAGATGAGCTTGAGGTAATAAAAAGATGATATTCAAGAATTTCTTTGAAATTGATAAGACTCCATAGAGTGGGAAATGTGCCAAATCAAGTTAATGATGAAGAGGATCCTTTTCAATATCATGATTATATGAAATTTCAGAATAAGCCACTCCCCACAATCAAATTGTCAGAGGTTGAAGTGGTTGAATTGGATCAAATCATTGTCTTGGTATTGAGATATTATAAGCATTGGGTTAAGAATAAGGTTTTGAAGCTAGAAGAAATAGGAACTATGTTTACTTATGATTTACTGGGAGACTTGAACTCCCAGTTAGAAGAAGAATATACTGAGAACACTCAAGATGACACTGCATTTCCTCAAGAGGAGGAGGATATAGAAGAAATGCCTCTTTTAATCAAGAGAAAAACCAAAAATCAAACTAAAGACAAGGAAACTAAAAGGAAACCAATCTCCAAAAGAAGGAAGTCAAAAAAGGAGATTACCAAAGAAGGAGATGCAGAAGCCCAACACTCAAAGAAGAGAAGGCTTGTCACAGAAGGAGAAAAGGTATCAAAGTCAAAAAAGACCAAGTCTAGTGAAACTCAAGCCAAGGTAATTGAAGTGGAGAGCTCTAGAGAAAGACCAGAGGTATGTGTAAGAAGGAATTATTGAAAGGAAAATATTTCTCCTCCTAGTGCAGAAAATGTTGAGCAGGTAATTGAATAACCTGAAGAAAATCTCAATGAGCCACCTAGTAATGAAGAAAAAATGTTGAAGACATAGTTACAAGAAATAATAATCTTCCTCAATCTCCTCAAAAAAATGTACAATCTAATAAAGAAGAGGGAAAGGCTCCAAATGATGAAGTTAATATTCCTAAAGACCAGGATTTAGAACAACAAGAAGATGAAGAGGTAGAAACTCCAAAGAGTGGAGAAATTAGTGGTCTTGGAAAATAATTAGAACAAAAGGATCTTGAAGTACAAAGTGATAAGGCAGAAGAGAAAGATATAGATACAGTGGAGGAGACGCCTTCTCAATATCCTGAGAGAGAAGAAGTACATTTGTCTAGAGGCAAAAACAAGGATCAAGAACAACAAAATCAAGATGACATTGATAAAGATCTAGAGAATATTGAATCCAATCAGTTCAAAGATCAGAAGGAGAAAATAATTTATCACGATGACATAAATGTAGAACAACCAACTACTCCATATTGGTTGAAGGAACGTTTAAAGCCCAAACCAATTATTGTGGAAGAAGAGACTCTAGATTGGAGTAAGTTTCTGGAAAACTTGGGAAAAAAGAAAGAAAGAAAGAAAGTCTATATTGTTTCAAGGATAAGCAGGGATGATTCTAACAACAAATTTCTCCATGTTTCCACACCCATAAATTATAAGCACAAGGATGATGTTATTCTATATGATTATAAGGTTGAAACAATTAATCTGGGTCCATCTACGAAGGCACAAGAAAAGTAAGACCTTGAGGAATCTGTGCAAGCCATTTTAAAAATAATGGATAATGAAACCCAGGCCAAAGAAGAGTTCCAACAGTAGATGAGAGAGTTACGAAGATACATTCAAAATTTAATAAAGCCTTTGAAAACACAAACTAGTGAAAGTGTCTCATTTTCAAAGGGTTTGTTGTCAAAGGATGCCATCAGTGAAATAGAGAAAATGACAACCTCTTTACAAGTTACTCAACAATGGATTGGTAGTGTGTGTCAACAAGAAGAATCCATGATTGAGAATGTGTTATACACTTATGAAAAATTATCATTCTTCCTAGAAGAAATAACTCAACTTACATGAAAATTTTAGGTAGCAGATGACACAACCATCACTACATTAAAGAAGATAATGAAAGTTCTGAGAGAAGTGTTAGTCAAGGAGAATGTTTTTGAAGCTGAACTAGTTGCAGTTTGTTCATGTTTATGATAAATAAATTAAGGTGTTGAGGAATCTTCGGTCCATACTTTTAGCAATTTTTTGTTGTAAGTTGTGTAAAGTTAGCCTCGACCTACTCTTTGTTGCACTCAATTTTAATTGTGAATATTTATTCATTTCATTCTATTGTGGGTGGATGTTTGAATTTTTACAATTTAAAAATATTTTATACTTTTGTAGATAACACTATTATTGTGGTACTGCAGATTCAATCTTGGTTAAGCAAGGATTGGTTTTGACTATTGATCCACCTTAAATGCTCTGTTAATTTTATGATTCATCTTAGGACTTAGTATTAGGATCTCTTAAAACCCTCATCTTTTTCTATTGCTTTGAAGATCATTGTTAGAATAGGATTTATAAAGCATCACTAAACTGCTACATTTGATGAAATCCTAAAAGCATCTAGGGTTTGTTCCCATTTTTATATCCTTTAAAACCCTCATTGTTGATTCAAGAGTTTTAGTCTTTGTTTGACCATAAATGCCCCTTGCGATTACCAAAAAGTCACATTTTCACTGAATTGTTTATGCATTGTCAAGACCTGACATTAGAGATGTTGTGCTTATTTCTTGAGGCTTACTGATAGAAATTTAACTTTCAAGAGAGATAGGATACTTGTATTTTGTCCATGTTGTTGTAGTGCTAAAAACACCATCAACAAATTGGCACTAGAAGGAGGGATAATAAAACAAAGCTGGAGCATTTTTTGTCATCATTGTCTCCTCAAAGGTTCTAAAGAGAGACTATATCTACAATAGATAAAGCATACTTGTGGGAGTTAAAGGACCCTACTCGGTCTAGAAGGACTAAGAAAGGGGAAGCTTCATCATGTACACCCATCCAACCTTCAACTTCATCTTCCCCATCATCCAGTTCTTCATCTTCAGATTCAGAGCATTCTCCCCTTGGCATTTAGCAGCCTTAGGTAGCCATAAATCAGCCATTACCACATCCACCTCCACCAATGGATTTCCTGGAAAATAACCCCTTACCTCTGTCATTCAACAACTACCATGATATGCCTAAGAATCTTGAGCATTTTTTCTCTAGATTCCATGTCAATGATCCTAAAAAAAAAACCGAGGAACACATTAGGATCTTTCAAACTACTCTTCAAGACATGTGTATTCTCCATGAAGATGTGGCATGTAGGATTTTTCTGTATTCATTGGGTAAGGAGGTATATTATTGGTACAATCACTTACCTGTTGTTTCTATTACTATTTGGGCTCAAATGGAAACCGCTTTCTTGCAAAAGTTTAAAATTCCTATTAGTCCCAATGAATTGTATATGCAGTCTATGTCAGTTAAAAGGCAAGTAAACAAACCCATAGGTTCATTTAACAATAGATTTCATCATGCTTATACCTGACCACAGTCCCCATATATTTTTGATGAGGCATAAGCCAAGGAGGTCTATTATGAGGCCTTAGATAACCTTACATCTTCTTTGGTTAAGAGGATGCATCAACCTCTGGCTACATTGATAGATACATATGCAGAGGTAGTCAAGGCTAGCATGGATTTAAGGCAACATTTAGCAAGACTTTTTCCAGCATTGGGACCCATTGCTCACCTTGGATAGATTCATGGATTAAACCAGGCCTTGGATAATTAAAATCCTATAATGAATCAAGTTCCTCAGTTACCTTTGGTTCTACACCTAGGTTCACCATTGAGTCAGGCTCAATCTATTCCTAGCTACTTGCCAAATTCAAGCCAGTCAACATACCCTCAACAATAGGCCAATATCCCAGCCTATTTGCAAAACTCTGAAGTGTTAAATCATCCACAAAATTCAAGCTCACATCCTATCTATCTACAAAATTCTGTAAGTTCCATCCTAGCACAAATCAGTTCAGAGAAGGAGAGGATAGACGAATTGGTAGAGCAAGTGAAGAAGTTGTCCATATAAGTTACCTATTTGAGAAATCATAACAACAAATTACAAGCTTCACAAATGGGTATTCAGTCCAATTACAGTCAAGATAATAGGGATTTTGCATAAGGCTTTGGCCAGGGTTTTGAAAGAGGGAAATCATCAAGACATAATTTTGATAGGAGGTAGCCTTCAAGATATAATAGAAAATGGAATAAAAGGCCTAACAATGGAGGGGTTCCAACGCTATTAGACCCACTCATCAATCAAGAGAAATCATCAAGTGGAGTTTATCTAGCGGAGGCTACTTTGTCTGGATGGTGTAGGATCCATAGGACTAATCAACACTCTAAATTGAACTGTCCAAAATTCTAGACTGCAACTGCCATATTCTAGATGGAGGTTCAACAAGCTACTGGCAATAATCCAAATGGATAATAAATTGTACCCTCAGATCTATATTATTCACTAGTTTTGGTGTTGAATCATGCTCCTTTCCCATGAGGTGAAGAAAATGGACCTAAGGATGAATCAGTTGAGCATGATGCCAAGTTGGAATAGGTATGTATTGAAGAGTCTATATCTCAACTATTTGAAAATAATGATGTTGTTGATAATGGTCCTTTGGATGAAGAAGAATGTGGGATAGAGGAAGTTCAAATGTTCCACCAGCGTACGAGGCCTTATGATCTTATAAATAGACAATTTGGAGGTCCTTTCACCACCTCTACTCCTCCAAACAATTTTAGTATACCTCCCGATCTAAATGCAAGCAACAACCCTTCTTATCCAAAAGTGACAATGCAATATTTCTTCAAAGGAGGACCTTCTAATTCTTCCAAGGGAGAAAACATTGATGCTGGTAATGAAAAAAAAGTAGATCATCTTAAAAGTAATCAGTCTAATATAAGTGAAGATCAAATGGGTGAGTACATTGTTGAAGAGATCAAGAATGTAAAATTTAATCTCTCAGTTTTTGAATTGTTAAGAGTTTCCACAATTAGAAATGTTGTCTTTGGTTCTTTGAGTGGAAACTTACCTTCTAAATCTTCACAAGATATTGTTGTAAATAAAGTTGGTTTTAGTGAACCAGTGGTCAAATAGTTCAAGTTGATACTCCAGTAAGTTTTTTCCAAGGAAAGCATAAGACCCCTCCTTTCTTGATCTCTATTTGTATAATTGGTAAAAATCTACACAATTGCATGTTGGATTTTGGGGCTTCCACAAAGGTTATGCCATTTTCAATTTGTAAGGCATTGGGTATTACCCCTAATCTTTACCAATGAAAAGTTACCCAACTAGATAAAATGGAGGTGAGTGTAGTGGGTGAGTTGAACATGATCCCTATACAAATTGCATCAGATCCGAGGGTGAAATAGACAATCAATATTCAGGTAGTTGATATCCCAAATGCTTATGGGTTGATTTTAGGTAGGGATTTTATGAGATCTCTTAATGGTTACATCTCTATTGTGCACTCTCATATATGGCTCCCATGGAAGGGAATACCTAATCAGATCAAAATTGAATGAGAGCCTAAACTGAAGTATTTGATCACAAAGTACCAAAACACAACAAATGAGGTGTTGGTTTCTGAGACTAACTTGGGGAATTATATCCTAGTTGCAGCCTTAGAAGAAATAGGAGTAAAATAAGTCCTGATGATGCATGATGTTCCCAGGTACCTAAATTTTTTTTCTAGTAGTAGAGAAGCAGTGGTGGAATCTGATGAGGATGAGAATTCACAAGAAGATGTTAAGCTTAGTTTACTGGACAACTTCCAAGAATTTATCTAGAAATGTTGTGAAGACCAGGTTAATCTTGGAAGAGAAATGAATCTAAAAGAGTTGCTATTGTCTAACTGATGTAGAGTTCATAATGCATCACATCCCAAGTTTGAATGTTGTATTTTTTAGACATTTGTAGAGTAGATCAAGAGGTGTATTAATCCTCCCCCAGTAGTCAAGATTAATATTTAGGAAATCCAAAATGAGAAAAAGGGAAAACATTAGATTCAACAAGAAGATCCTTCACCAAGAAAGAACATGAGTGCAAAAAATTCAAAAGGTATACATCCCACTAAGTTTTGGACAGTACGATTTGACAGTTCCAAATCAAAGCAAGGAGCTGGTGTAGACTTTGAGCTGATAAGTCCAACAGGTAAAACTTTCTTTGTTGCACATAGATTATAGTTTCATTGCACAAAAAATGTGGTGGAATATGAAGCTTTGATACATGGATTACTATTGGCCTTAAGGAAGAAGGTTAACGCTTTACAAGTTTTGGGGGATTCAGAATTAGTAGTTAAATAGGTTAGAAGATAATACTCATGCCATGATAGGAGAATGAAAAATTATAGGCATAGATTATGGGACTTGATAGAAGGATTTTATGCCTTTCATATCCAATTGATTCCTCGAAGTAAGAACTAGACTACTGATGCTTTGGCCTATGCAACAAGTACTCTAGAGCCATTTTCTTTATTAGGATTGAAGAGATTTACTATTGAGCTCACTCTAGTCCCATCAGTATTGGACAACATAACTAATTTCCAGGTATTTAAAGATGATTAACATATCTTGGATTTCATTACCAGTTCTAATATCTTTTCTTCTCAGATTATTGATTAGATAGAACTGCAAGAAGAAGAGTTATATATGGAGGGGGTAATTAACCTCAAGACAAACACAATTCCTAGAGGAATGGCGCAATTGAAAAGAATCTTTGATTTGGATAATGTAAGAGATCAAGATCAGCAGGCTAGAAAGGAGTCGACAGATAATCAATGTGATACTTATAACATGGGTACCCTAGAGGAAGTGAAGAATTTTTTCATTGGTAAGGTCTACACTCCTGAGGAAAGGAAAGGTATAATTGATGCATTACTTGTTTATCAAGATGTCATAGCTTGGAGTTATGAAGATCTCAAGATATATGACACATCTATCATCACACATACCATTCATATAAAGCCAGATGCAAATCCTTTTAGACAAAGGCAAAGGCCAATCAATGCCTTACTAGAACCTATTATTCAAAGAGAAGTACAAAAATTGCTATCTACTGACATTATATTTCTGGTTACACACTCAACTTGGGTGGCTAACTTGGTGCTAGTACGAAAGAATAATGGTGAGATTAGGATTTGTAGACTTCAAGAGTTTGAACTGTGCTTCTAAGAAGGATAATTATCCAGTCCCATCCTTAGATAAAGTCTTGAAAAATCATGAATGGTTCTCAGATGATGTCCTTTTTGAATGGATATTCAGGTTACAATCAAGTGATGGTTCAATACAAAGACATACACAAGACAACCTTCATTACTAAGTGGGGAACGTTCACATATAGGAGGATTTCATTTGGGTTAATTAATGCAAGGGATAATTTTCAATGACCCATCGAATTGCTTTCAAAGATTTAATTGGTAATTGCATTATCAGTTACATGGATGACTTGACTATATTTTCTAAAAAGGGAGGAGACCATATCTTAGATTTATGTAAGGTATTTCAAAAGTGTAGAGAATTTGGTATCTCTTTAAATCCAAAGAAGTGTATTTTTGGAGTGACAGAGAGCAAGCTACTGGGTCATGTCATTTCAGAAAATGGTATCTCAATTGACCTTGAGCATATACAAGCACTATTAAAATTCAACCTCCTGCTAGTAAGAAAGAGATGAAATCATTCTTTGGAAATATTAACTTCGTTCAAAATTTTATCATTGGTTTTGTAGAGATAGTCAAGCCTTTAAATGCAATGTTGAAGCAGCATGCAAAGGTGGAGTGGAATACTAAAGCAAAACATGCTTTTGAGGAAATAAAGAAAGCTATAGTTGATGCTCCTATTTTGGTGAATCCAAACTATGCTAAACCATTTTACATATACTTTTTTGCATCAAAACACTCTTGTGCTAGTAAGTTGATAGATAAGTCAAATAAATGAGATGAGCATCCAATTGCATTCATGAGTGCTCCACTAAAGGATCCAGAATTGAGATACCCCAATGTGGAAAAACAAGCTTATGCATTAGTTAGGGGGTAAAGAAATTTAGGCACTATATTTTAAGGAATGAAGTGTTTACAATTGTTCTTGATCCAGCAGTAAAGCTCATGTTGATGCAAAGTGAGTTGGGTGAGTGAAGAGAAAAATGGGTGACTTTGATGCAAGAATATGATATTGAAATAAAACCTATGAAATTAGTAAGGGGTCAAGCACTAACTAGGACAATGGTTGAAAATGGTCCTGAAATTACAACACAACAATATCATCTTCAAGATATTTAACCCAATGAGTGTTATGATGATGTGATTTATTATTTTCTTAATCAGAAGTGCCCTGCTCATTTGAACACCATATAGTGTGGGGTTTTATGGTTGAAAAGTGTTAGCTATATGTTGAAAGGATCAATCTTGTACAAGAAAAATCATGAAGGTATTTACCCTCACTATCTAGGAAAGGAAGAAGCAACTTGAGTCATGACATAACTTCATGACAGGTATGGTACAAGTCATGGGTTTGGTCCTGCCACTGCAAATCAAATTTTATGAGCATGATATTATTGGCCTACTTTTTTCAAGGATGCACACAATCGTGTAAGGACATGTCATGTCTACCAAACTTCTACTACTAGGGAAAAGCACTATCATTCCATTGCAACTAGTGATTAAGGTAAGACCATTCATGCAATGGGGATTGGACTTCATTGGTTTGATTAACCCACCATCTTTTGCCAAGAATAGGTATATTCTGACTGCTACTGATTATTTTATGAGATGGATTGAGGCCATTGCTTGTAGGAAATGCACCATAGAAGTAGTGATAAATTTTCTCGAAGCAAGTATCATTAATTGTTTTGGATGTCCATTTGCATTAGTTTGTGATAACGGTTCAACTTTTGCTTCATTAAAATTTTTGGGGTGGGCATTTGAACATGGGATTATCATTAAGTTTTCCTCTAATTACTACCCCCAAGGAAATGGTCTACCTGAATCTACCAATAAGAACCTTTTGACTGTTATTCATAAGCTAATTGATAGAAATCCCAAGGACTGGCATACCCAACTAAGATTTTCTCTTTGGGAAGATTGCACATGTCAAAAAGCTTCATTAGGGACATCTCCATATCACCTAGTCTATGGTTTTGAACCTCTGTTTCCAATCCAATTGAGAATTTCCACCTTGCAATTGATCAATGATTATTATGAGGAGGGGGGACGTTTAGAAGACCTCTTAGCTAAACTGTTGTAGTTAGAAGAAAAGAGAGATGATGCACTATAAAAAATTTCCAAGCACTAGAGTATAGTCAAATGATGGTTTGATTGCAAAGTCAAGGTTAAAGCCTTCATAATTTCTGATCTGGTTCTATATTGGGATAAGGTACACAAGAAGAAACAGGAGCATGGGAAGTTCAAAAAGCTTTGGCTTGGCCCCTTTCAAATCTCTAAAATTTTGGGGATAATGCTTTTCATTTAAAGAATCTCACTTGAGAGGATTTCCCATTGCTAGTCAATGGGCAATATCTAAAGCATTACTTCCTTGCTTGAGCTATTTCAGCTCAACCTTGTAAATAGTTAGCTTAGGTGTCTACTTTCTTTAGGTTAGGTTTGCTTTTCTTCATTCTAGTTTTCTCTATTTTGGTTAGTGTAGGTTTTCTTTTGTTTTCTTTTGTTTTTTGGGGTTTTCCTTGCTTCATGGTTGGGAGTGTTTTATGCACCTCATGAATTTGTGATTCTAAGGGACTACTTTAAGTATTTCTTTGACAAAATTCAATTATTTTTTCAGAAGGGATGGTGAAAATCCTCTATCCAGTTTCACATGGTCTAAATTTATAAAGAGGATAAGTCATTGAATTGCGTTAGTTCCTGAATGTGCTCAAATCTTACATCTTACACATATCTTAAGAATCCTGAGGTTACTATATGGTTCCTTGTGAGGTCTTGTTAAGTGAAAAATATTAGATTTCTACTTCAGCACCACTATGATTCTCAGCCCTCAGTGTGAGATTCATTGCTTATAGGTTGAAGTGAAAAGAAAATAAAAGAAAATGTTCAAAATTTGAAGAAAATTTCAAACTTTCAGGAGGTTTCAAATATCTATGTTGAGGCTATGGAAGCTCGAATGGTAGTTGAGCTATGTTCGGGAGTCATAGTGATAACCTCGATGGGGCTATGGATGCCTGACTGACATTGAGGCTCTATCCAAGTTTCTTTTGGAGTTGAATCATTCATGTAGCTTAACTTGATCAAGCTTGGTTCTTACAGTGGCTTAAGGATGGAAATTAACACATTTTCACACACTTGGATTTCTAGTACATAAAGGGCTTGCTCATCCTTTGGTTTTAAGTCTTCAATTATTGGTTGACCTGATGTGAGGATCAAAACCAAAAAAATTAGGTTCTTGATTCTAATTTGTCATCGAAATTCTCTAGAGCATTTCCCCAACAGAGTCGCCATTTATTGTGCAATTTTCACAAACACACCCCACCAGAGGTGGGGACCCTCTTTCTAGTTTTTGCTTACTTGTTTTCACTTTATGTTTCACCTTTTCCCCTTAAGGGATAGGTTCCTTGAAATTTTGGGATTCACTTCACTTGATTGATCTTTAATGCTTGCATCTGCACTTTGGGTGTTTTAATTTTGTAGCATTTTAACCTTGCTTGAGATATGATGTCATTGGTTTCATTGAATTTCCATTTAGCATAAAATTTGGCTAAGTTTGGATGAGTCTCATGAAATTCACTTAGGGATAGATTCCCTAAAGTTAGCTTTCACGAAATTCTCCAGGTGTTTGATTCCCAGAGGTAATAAGTTTCACTAAATCCATTGGTCTCTAGATTCCCTGAGGTCAGTTTCGCTAAATCTGTCATCACCCAAAATTCATGAAGTATGTTCTTTTGTGAAATTCTCCTCATAACGGATTCCCTGATTGCCACCTTTCTCCTAAATTCAGATCCCGTCAGATTTCATGAGGTCTTCCTTTTCATGAAATTTGCATTGCGATGAATTCCCCGAATCTGTATCTGAGTCAAATTCTTGAAACTCAGTGGTAATTTCTAATCAAATCATTTATTATTCTCTGCAATTGAGTACATGGTCATTAATGAATGTCTTGTGTGATTATTTATACTCCATTTTGGCTTTCATTTTGGAGTTGTTGAGTGCTTTAAGGATTTGAAGGCTTGGATTGTTGCATTTGTGTTATTCATCGATCATAAATTAGGGTTTTCTATGAGGGAATTTATGTTGCATTGCAAATTATCCAAATATCGAGGTATGCCCTTCTAACCATTCCATTATGATTTGAGATTGTAGTATGGATTTGAATATTGGTTTACATCTTGGTGCCGAGGGCATGAATTTGAATGATTTTCTCTTTTACATGCTTGAGGGTTTGAGGTCTATTTCGACTCTTGCTTTGAGTTTGCTTGGAATTCCTTTACATGTTTGTTCAAAGTGATTCATTAAAACTAGGGCATCAATGTGTATACCACAGTGAAATAGGGTTTTAGGATTTTGATCTTTTGATAATTCATTTGAATTTGGATGACATGAATTGGGGTATACATTAAACTAAAATGATTATTCCACTAGTGTCTCTATGAGTTTTAACCATTGACAAATGCAAACCCTAGTTCATGATTTTTAAGATTGTGCTTACAATGTTGAATGATTTATCAATGACTTAGTGGGATTTTGATTTGAGTTTGATTCAAATTGTGGATATCATTATTAAATTTCAAATTGAGTCTTAGATTGTAAATGAAAGGATTCCTATATGATCATATTTCATGTGTCAGAAGTTCAAAGCATGTTCATGGAATAATTAGCTTAATGGAAAACCTAAACCATTATCCTTTACGTAATCCTCGACTTGTCAAAAAACCCAAATTACCATCCTTCATGAAATCCTCCATGCCTCAGATTCGTCAAAATCCATGAGAGCCCAAAATCACGAAGATTACAAAATACTCAATGTATGTTTAAGGTTTGGGTCTTCAGAGATATATCGGGTAAATTCTATGATTTAAAAAGATGTCTTGTGATTGAAATTTTACTAAGTCTTCTTTCTTCATGGAATCTGCTCCTACGTGGAATGCTCAAGGATTATTTCTCTGCAAAACCCATGAGGGGTTGGATTCCCCAAATATCCTTTGAAGGTCAAAATCTATGAACTTGTCAAAAACCTGAAGTATGCTTAAGACTTGATTATAAGGGTTTGCAATTTGGTTTTAATTATTCTAATGATGATTTGAAGTTGATCATATATTGCATATATGATTTGATGATGGATTTGATGATGCAATTGTGTTATAGTGTTTAGTTGTGCTTGGAATTGTAGTAATTATGGTCTTTTCTAGCCAGATGTAGGACGAGTATAGCAAGACTAAGGGTTCCAAAGCAAAGTCTACTGAACTTGTTAAGGAGGAGCCTACAACTAGAGCTGAAAGGATGAAGTATGACTTCAAGGGCACACAACTGGAGTCCAAGATCATTTCAACTTGGGCGAAAGTTGGAGATACCAATATGGGTCATGTGGATTATGAGGATTTCAAACAAAGAATGTACTGCAATGCACCTACTCCTTTGGCCAAGATATTAGTACATACAAGGTTGGCACAAGCTCTTGGGTCTCCAACTTCAGTGCATTGTCCTGAACTAATCATGGAATGTGCTAAGCATTATGATTCAAAAAAGAGGGTGGTTATTGGTCCTCAAGGAAGAGAAATGGAAAATTTGACTGAAGAGTCTATAGATGAGGCCTTCAATATTAGTTCACATCAAAAGTTGGTGAAGGTGAATTTAGGGATAGGACAATAATTCTATGATTTTAATCTAGTTGAGGCATTAGAGATTATGAATATTTCTTGGATTGACAAACTCAAGTCTCACTATTCCAACCTACCAAAATAATTGCATAGAAGTGACTTCGAATTGGAATATAATGATATGATATTCACTCTCCTTAGCAGAGTGGTAGGATTAGAGAAGGCCTTTATCTTTGAAAAATGGATGTTTTATGTTATCTCACAAATTAAGAAAGTAATTCACTATCATTTGGTAATAACTATTAGTGACAACTTGGATTTTCAATTGAGAAGCATGCATGACACTAAAACATTCACCATGACTTCATATGTTGTGTATATGATTGCAAGGACTTTTAGGTATAAGGGTTTGAGATGCAAAGTATTAACTGGCCAAGATAGAGTTTATGACATTTACCCTCAGCTACATTTCAATACTTCCAATTTCAGAAGGGTCAATTATGCCTTCACCATGTACATAACAAGGACTCTGCAAGATGCTCTTCACATAAGAATCTCAACAGAAGCAATGGATTTGATCAAGAAATATGGTTTATAGTTTATTCAATTCCCAAATTTCACCTATATCAGAGTGCATGGATCCCCAAAGGTTCCATATAGGCTCCTCAAGTATCCTACAGACAAGGTCATATTGTTGGAATTGACAAGGAAACTAGTTGCATTTGATTTTATTTTAAAGGAGATGTATAAAATAGGGGTTGGTGCAGATTTCCCCTTGATGATTGGCAGTCTGGAGGCTTGTCCTTCTATTCAAAGTTCACATAATTCTAATACAAAGATGGCTCATTTAAATTTTTACTCTCATTCAAATAGAGGCAACTTTGATCCCTATGGAGTAGCATAGAAGATGGCCAACAAGGAATATAGACATAAAGATCATATTGAAGATTATTGGGCACATTGTATAGATGAGTTTGAGGTAATAAAAAGAACATATTCAAGACCTTATTTGAAATTGATAAGAATTCATAGAGTGGAAAATGTGCTAGATCAAGTTGATGATGAAGAGGATCCTATTCGGTATCATGATTATATGCAATTTCAGAATAAGCCACTCCCCACAATCAACTGGTCAGAGGATCAAGTGGTTAACTTGGATCAAATCACTACCCTAGTATTGAGATATTCTAAGAATTGGGTTAAGCATAAGGTTTTAGAGCTAGAAGCAACAAGAACTAAGTTTACTTATGATTTACTAGGAGACTTGGAATCCCATTCAAAAGAAGAAGATACTGAGAACACTCAAGATGACAATGCATTTCATCAAGAGGAGGAGGATACAAAAGGAGTGCCTCTTGCAATCAAGATAAAAACTAGGAGTCCAACTAAAGACAAGGAACCTAAAAGACAACCAACCTCCAAAAGAAGGAAGCCAACAAAGGAGATTACTAAAGAAGGAGATGCAAAATCCCAACCCTCAAAGAAGAGAAAGGCTTGTCATAGAAGGAGAAAAGGTATCAAAGTTAGAAAAGACCAAGGTTGGGGAAACTCAAGCCAAGGTAATTGAAGTGGAGAGCTATAGAGAAATGCCATAGGTATATGTAAGAATGAATTCTCCAAAGAAAAAATATTTCTCCTCCTAGTGCAAAAATGTTGAGCAAGTAATTGAAGAACCTGAAGAAAATATCAATGAGACACCTATTAATGAAGCAAAAATTTTTGAAGACGTAGTTACAGGAAATTATACTCTTCCTCAATCTCCTCCCAAATATGTAAAATTTGATAAAGAAGAGGGAAAGGATCCAAATTATGAAGTCAATATTCCTAAAGACTAGGATTTAGAACAACAAGAAGATGAAGAAGATGTAGAAACTCCAAAGAGTGGAGAACTTAGTGGTCTTGGAAAATAATTAGAACAAAAAGCTCCTAAAGTACAAAGTGATAAGGAAAAATAGAAAGATCTAGAGAAAGTGGAGAAAATGCCTTCTTAATCTACTGAGAAAAAAGAAGTACATTTGTTTGAAGGTTAAAACAAGGATCAAGAATAGCAAAATCAAGATGACACTCATAAAGATCCAGAGAATATTGAAGCCAATCACTTTAAAGATCAAGATGAGAAAAATATTTCTCATAATGACACAGATGTAGAACAACCAAATACTCCATATTGGTTGAAGGAATGTTTAAATCCCAAACCAATTATTATGGAAGAAGACACTCTAGATTGGAGTAAGTTTCTGGAAAACTTGGGCAAAACAAAAGAAAGAAAGAAAGCCATAATTGTTTCAAGGAAAACTAGGGATGAGTCTAATAACAATGTTCTCCATGTTGCCACACCCATAAATGTTAAGTACAAGGATGGGGTTAGTTTTTCTTATTATAAGGTTGAAATAATTCATCTAAGCCCATCTACGAAGGCACAAGAAAAGGAAGACCTTGAAGAATCTGTGCAAGCCATTTTAAAGAGATTGGATAATGAAACCCAAGCTAAAGAAGATCTGCAACAATAGATGAGAGAGTTAAAAAAATACATTCAAAATTTAATAAAGACTTTGTAGACACAAGCTTGTGAAAGAGTTTTATTTTCAAAGGGTTTTCTGTCAAAGGATGCCATCAGTGAAATAGAGAAAATGAGAGCCTCTTTAGAAGTTACTCTACAATGGATTGGAAGTGTGTGAAAAAAGGGAGACTCCATGATTCAAAATGTGTTATACACTTATGAAAAAGCATCATCCTTCCTAGAAGAAATAACTTAGCTTACATCAAAATTCCAGGTAATAAATGACACAACCATCACTGCATTAAAAAAGATAATGTAAGTTCTAGGAGAAGTGTTGGTCAAGGAGATTTTTTTTCCAGCTGAAAATGTAAATAAAATAGTTGAGTGGATAGAGGCATTTGGTTTCACAAGGTGACTCATGATGAAGGCATTAAAGAAGGCATAAAATATCCAAAATAAAGTGAAAGAGATCTGAGATAGATGCATCTCATTTTGCAGATTTTCATTGGAAGGAAATTTTTTGGAAAGAAGAACTTGAAAGTTGATCAATTACATAAATGGTGGCATGAAGTTTATTCTCCAAGTGAAGATGGGCTAGTAACCTCTGATCAACTAAAGGATGCAACTATCTACATTTCAAATCTGGATAAATATCAAGGGCTGCAAGGGGATTGGGAGAAAACTTTAGATAAATATGAAGAAGTGAAATTTATTAAGTTAAGATTAAAGTTTATTCCAAGTCCTAACTAGGTCAACCTAGATAAAGTGATTTCAAAGGTTCAAGAACTTTCCAGAAGTGAAAAAAAGGATAAGGAGGATGACCCAACTTGACTACATTGAATAATGTGCATACTACATCAAGCTAACTGGATTTACAAGTTGGTTGTGCCTAGATCTTTGTGCCAAATGCCTTTTATTCAATTTTGAAATACCTTTTTGGGTCAAATTTTGTGATGATACATATTGTAAAATAAAATTGGGCAATTAAGATTCCAAGGCCGGCCTATTTTGGCTGACCTGATTGTAAACTCTAATTTAATTTATTCTTTAGGCCGACATGTTAGTGATGCTCTATATATTGAGGTTCTCTAGGCTTCATTTGTAAAGGTTATTTGACATGAGATAATAGAATTGCTGAAAATTTTTGGTGAAGTGAATACAATTGAAGACATTGCATTTTGGTTCTCTTCTTTGTGTTGTTTCATCTATGCATGGTTCCTATGTTTCAAATTTGTTTTAAGTTGTTTTGAGTAAGTGATTTCAAGATTAGACTTAGAGCTAGTTGTAGTTTTTTCATGTTTATGATAAAGTGTTTAAGGTGTCGAGGAATCTTTGGTCCATACTTTTAGTAATTTATTGATTGTAAGTTGTTGTGTAAAGTTAGCCTGTAACTACTCTTTGTTGCACTCAAGTTCAATTGTGAATGTTTATGAATTTCATTCTATTACGGGTGAATGTTTGGATTTTTACAATCTGAAAATATTTTATACCTTTGGAGATTGAATTGTTCTTGTGATACTGTAGATTTAATCTTGGTTAATCAAGGATTGGTTTTGAAGATTGGCCCACCTTGAATGCTTTGTTATTTTCATAATTGATCTTAGGACTTAGTATTAGGATCTCTTGAAACCCTCATCTTTTGTTGTTTCTTTGAAGATCATTGTTAGATTAAGATTTATAAAGCATCACTAAATTGCCACATTTGATGAAATCCTGAAAGTAATCTAAGGTTTGTTCTCATTTTCATATCCTTTAAAACCTTCATTGTTGATTCAAGAGTTTCAATCTTTGTTTGACCATAAATGCCCCTTGTGATTACAAACAAATTGCATTTTCACTAAGTTGTTTATGCATTGTCAAGACCTAACATTAGAGACCTTGGGAGTTATTTCTTGAGGCTTGCTGATAGAAATTTACCTTTCAAGAGAGATAGGATACTTGTATTTTGTCTATGTTTTTTCAATGCTAAATAAACCATCAAAAATACCATTGTCCAATGGCTACTTCTTAGTCCTCTCTAGAAATTTAGACATGTCAACATGCCTGATTTTTGTATCCTTAATCTCATCAACATTAGATGTGACCAAAGTGGTGGAAAAAACTCCTTGATTCTTGTATTTCATTGGTTTGGCCTTGCTAGGAGACAGATCTGACATCTAAAGAAACTATGTCTTTGAAGAAATGTAGAAGTAAAGATCTCAATGTGTGTCCATATGAAACTGCATGAAATTTTTTAGCATATTTACAATGTTAGATAAATTGCATATCAAAAATTACAACAAAGGGAAAATCAGAGCAATTGTACATATAACTAGGGCTTGAGCATGAGGGGTGTGAAAAATGGAGCACGAGTAGTAAAATTGGCAAAAAGGCAAAATTTCCCCAATGTGAGAGAAATTTTGCATGTTTTTTTAGGTCGCTTAAAAATAGTGCCTCTACAGGGGAAATGGAGTAAAATGTGTAATAGCGCTGAAAATTGGTACCATTACAAATGGGTTTTAATGTTTGCAAAAGTTTTGCATAGTCACTAAAATTCAACGACTATGAAAAAAAGGAAGATCACTTTGTTTCTTGCAAGGTCGAAGAAAAAATATGATCTTGCAATTGGGTAGAAAACCTTGTTTGATGTCGAGTCAGGGTTTTTAACTGACCCTACATCTTATGTTCACTTTTTGTGTATAAGTGGAGAAAAATCCCACTTGTGCAAGTTGACTTGGGGATTTTTCCTTTTATATGCTCAATTGGTAAAATTTTTCGATAGCGCATATAAAATGGGTAGTATAAAAACACATGATTAGGATTCTTGTTGTTTGAGCGGGGTTTTTTACTGCTCGAGCATATGGTTTTTGCATAGTCGGTGAAAATGCTTAACTTAAAAAGGATTCATGAAGTTGATGAAACATTGGTGAAACCAAAGCAATTAACATTGGTTTGGGGAATAACAGTTTGTTGACGTTTGATCGATGAAAATTACTAATCTCAAACACTTCTCACATCTTATGTTTGTGTAGAGCCGGTGAAAAATATCACTTATAGATAAGATGCAAACATGATAACACTTCAGGTATTGACAATGTAAAACCCGTGACTAATAGGTGAGTTCTTGGCAAATGAAAACAGGTTTATGCGGTGATAAATACCACTTATGCAAAATAGTTATGGATAGAAACTAATACAAAGAATGAATTTGGGGGGTTTAAACCCCATCATAACCATTTGCAATAAGTAACATGTGAAAATATGTTTACAAGAAGAACCCTAAGGGAAACACCCATATGGAAATGTAGTAAGGAAACCTTAAACAAGTATCAACAAAAAACAAGAAATAAAAAAATGACTCAAATGAAGGCATAAATAAAATCCAACATATAAACCCTAACATAAAAACAACATCCATAAACGAACAGAGGCGAAATAAATAAGCATACTCGAAGAAAAATGGCAAGACCTTTGTTGAATCCATGGAATTTGACCCAATGATTTGGCTCAAATGATCATGAATGAAAACAATGAACTTAGAGAAAAAGAAGGCACAACAATGTTAGGAAGATAAGCTAAAATGCCTAAATTGATTTAAAAACATTGATTTAATGACCCATTAAAAAGGCATTAATTACACACGTGTGAGGTTCAAAATTGCAGGGGCGGGAAAATTTAACAGCCACACAAACTTTGAAATTGATAAAATATGCAAGGTCGCTGAGAATCAGTGACCTTACAACCATTTTTTAATATTTTTGCATATTAACTTGCAGGGGCGCTACAATTCAACGCTCTTGCAAGTGTAAAAAAATTTCTAGCTGCAAAATCGAGTCTTCACAACTTGCACTAAAAGGCGAATTTTGACGAACCAACAAAGGGTAACTCTCAGAACGATGTTCCAAGGCTAAGGGACCATGCATGAGGACCAATGAAAATTACCTTGTTTTGCATGCTTAGATTTCATGAGCTATGAAACAAACAAGTTTCGTAGGGGTTATCCCATGAATTGAGCGTAGGTGAATTTGAGAATAACAAATTGCAAGGTTAATTAGTTAAGATAAGAATATGAAAAATAATATTTGAGAAAATAGTATATTAATTGCTAGCGTAGGTTAGGAAGGTTTGGTAGACCTAAAAATATTGTTGAGGGTGACCTACAAGTCTTATTCAATATTATGTATCTTGGCATTTCATCTTAATCCATTAAAGCATAATATTTTTGTGTTTGTACTTCATTTCCTCTCATGTAATTCATCCCATTGTCTATGTTTCATTCCATGTGAACCAAATATTGTTAGTATAAAATTATAGTTATAAGAAATTAATAAACTATAATAATTTTTTTTGATAGAAAACATCATGTCATTGAATAAAGAATTTGTCCTATACATACTGAATTTCCTAGCAAAAGAATAACTGCATAAATAGATCATATATAAGAATGGTTTATTTCTATTTTCAATATTTAACCTGGTTAAATTAAGTCAAGATTTTTTTTTGTAGAATTTATAAAGACTAACTCATTCCAAATTTACTTGATAACTACTTTGGAAAAGGTTAGGGTGTTGCATTATATATTCCTTTTGTTGGATTTTACAATCATTTCCATGTTCACAATTCGCTAGTGATTGAAGTTGGTTGGTAATATCACTAGTAGTCAATGAATTTTCCTCTAGAGTTTTATATGGCTTGAATTTTATAATATTAAAGTAGTCCCTATTGATATGATATCCTTATAATATTTTGGCTTGACAATGTTCAATATGATGCAAAAAATCAAGAATCATTACATAATTGGGTTCACTTTAAAGATCCATGCATACTAAAAAATATATCATGTATATAATTCTATTAAATAAGGCTCATCTCTAATTTTGCTAGTTTAGCACAAGATATATAACACTTCTATTCAAGAAGGATAAAGATTTCAAATGAAATCCTAAAGGTAGAGAATATTTAAAAAAAAACCAAAGAAGCAAATATAAATTGCTTTGCGCTTGATAAACCTAGACTTTTCAAAAAACTTCATTATATATTTTTTGGTAGCAATCATAGTATTTCAACAACCTTGACATAGAGGGATGATATTGGAAAATAGGAGCACCCTATAGATTGCTTCCAATTCAAGAACCCTTAAATAATATGAGGTTAAGTATAACTTTGTTGAGAAACACACATTCTTTTGTTAAAGGTCTTAAAAACTTTAGACATCTCATTTTAGGAAAGAGTTGTAATTTTTTCATTCCCTCTTCTATTAGAGAGTACATATCATGGAAGGAGACATATGTGAGAAAAGAGAAAATTGGATCACTAGGATCATGGAATATGATGATGATATAAAACCTAAGAAGCTAGTGAAGGGAAGAACATTATGTCATCATATTGTTGAGAATTCCAAGCTACACAAATAGGAGGGCATTAAACTCGGTTGGAAGAAAGGTTATAATTTATGAAACTAGATATTATCAAAAAATATATGTCTCATTTGAAGAAGAGATACTATAGGTTACAATGCAATTTCTATGTTTTTATTAATAATTTTATGTTTAAGAGAAATTTAATTGGAATCTTGTTGAGAAGAAATTTCAAGAGACACAATAGAGAAACTCTTGTATGAACTTCACCAAGGAATTCTTAGCAAGATATCTCTCTAATCTAGAAATTATTGCTAAGATAGCTCCCACACATGTTACCATTAGCCAGTTATATTTGTATGTTTCCATATGGTTAGGAAATTCCCACGATATCAATTTTAAACGTTAGAAAAATAGAAATGGTGTAAAGCATTTAAGCCATATCTAGAAGAACCATTTTCCTATTGGGCTCTTGATTTTATGTGAATAATTAACCAAGTTTCTAGTGGAGGTTATAAGTGGATACCCACAACTATAGACTACTTCACTAGATAGACCAAAGTAGCTTTAAAATTTTACTACTTTCCTTCAAAGAGGTTATAGATGGAATTATAAATAAATTTATAGAAGATATTATCACTAGGTAGGTTTAGGTTTCCAAAAATAATAATATCTAATCATGAGACATATTCTTAGGATCTAAAGTCTTTGAATTTTCCTTGTAATATCTAGAATCTAGATAATAATATCTTTAAATTACTATCCACAAGATAATGGTTTGGTTTAATCAAAAAACAAGAACTTGATTGAATAATAATCAAATGAATGGGTTCAAATTACCAAAAAGAATGACATTAGAACTTGATAAATTAGCCATATAGGATGATTGGATTTAACTCCTAAGAAAATAATCAATTGCTTTGATATTTGACAAGGAAGTGATCCTCCCAATATCACTAAATTTCACACTGTGATAGATGATCAAACACATGATGAAAGAGGAAGAGAAAAATATGAAAGTAAGGATTGTGGAGTTATTTGAATTGGAATAGAACAAGGAATTTGATAAGGGTTTGATGAAACAACATCATTAAATTGCTAAATGATGGTTTGAAAATATCTTCTTGTAGGCTAATTTTAAAATTAATAATTTAGACTTTAAATGGGAGGAAAGAGCAGCCAAACTTGGTTGCCATTCTTAGTTTTAGTCTCTTTGAGTAGTCCCTACACCATTGCCACATGCAAAGAGTATAATTCTTTTGACTTCATGAATAACACTAGTGAATCCTTGATGCAAGTTCATCTCCATTATATATAATACATTTTTTTGTCTTATTTTATAATTTTTCACCTTCTTTAAAGGTTTTTAGTCATTTTCACATCAATATCTTCTAGTATCTCAACTATTTTGTGTATTACAAACTTTCCCACAAAAATTTGATTCTTAGTTTCAAACATAAGATTAAAATAAACATTATCTTCTAATGGATGAATCCACAACCATGATTCTATTGCCTTATATGTCACACCACCAACTATAATATCCCAATAAAAATGAACTTGTAATAATTAAGCCTTCTAGGAAGCTCATGCAAGCCTTAAGTAATTTATATGACACAATAGATCATAGTATTCAAAAAATAACTCTATCTTTGAGGTGATGGGTCAAATTTTACATAGCTAGTTTACACAAAGTATTATAATCTTTAACTATTAACATATCCTTTACAATTCTCTAGAATTTATAACTTAATGCCTTAAGAAATAATTAATAACAAGCCTCTTGATCTTAACCAATAATTTGATGATTGTCAATTGTCACCCAACAAACCTTAATGCTTACTACTACACATTTGATGGAGTCCTTAAGGAAATACACCTCTTTCTCCTATAAGCATATTGGGGTGAACCCACATAAGTGGTGAACACTTTTGTGGAGGAAGGGAAAAGTCGATTTTTCCCTCTACACGAAGTAAAGGGGTTCAACCGAACCAAAGTGTTTGCCTGAACCTTTATGTTGGTTCGGCCAAACCCCAGGGTTTGACTGAACCATGTGTTCGATCGAACCCTGTTGACTTATGTGCGAAAATAATAAAAGAAAGGGGTTCAACCAAACTATAGGGTTCGACCGAACTATAGGGTTCAACCAAACTAGGGTTCGGCCAAACCCCCTTTATAGAGATTAAAGAAACAAAACCCCTGTCATTTTCACCAAGCGACGAACAGTGATAGAGGCGTGCGACGAACAGGGTACGTGCGGCGAATAGGGTGCGTGCGGTGAAGAAAAAACAAGCACAAACACTTCACCTTTGAGCGAACCATTGAAGAAGCAACCTCTATCACCCTCCAACACATCCTCTCAGGTTGGTTGCACTATTCCATAGCTCATTGCAAAATTCGTGGCATGAATTGCAAAAGTTTCTAAAGAATTTTCAACAAATATATTATCTAGAATTTAGAATAATATGAATAGTTGAGTATACAATCTATTTTTGTATTCAATTCATTTTTGTATTCAATCCATTTTTGTATATGCAATTCTAATGGACAAAGAAAGAAAAGACAGTTAAACAAGGAAGGTATACAATCCATTTTTGTATTCAAGAATTTGGATTAACTACCAAAGGCTTTACTACACTAGATCTAGCAAAACTTGCTGATGAAATATTGCTAATTAGCATGAGCCAAAATACTTCAGCTATAGACAATGATATAATTGGAGTAGCTTTGTATAGATCAAGTTAGGGTCCTTGCAATTATAATCTGAAATTCAGTGAATTTTTCAAAGGAAATCCCAATAAGATAGGAAAAGCTATTATACAAAATAAACTTACGTATTTAAAAAATTCCCTAAGAATTACTCTAGATTTCCAGGGTTGAAGGGCAAACTATTTGCATCAATGGTATTTAGAACCTTCAATTGTCGGTACAGCTACGAAAGAGTTCACCATATTCTATCATATTTTGGGTTGCTTAGCCGGATCATTAGCTCAAGATTGTTGGTTTCTCTTGGAATCAAATAAAGAGAATTGGAGTCCTTTTGATCCTTTCATTGCAAATGATTTCATTCTAGCTTCGAGTCTTTTACAGGGTCTTTTGGAAGAGTTTCCATCTTTGGCAATATATTGGGGTAATTCTAATTACATCACAATTGCTCCTCAGTTTAAAAGAGATACGATGCAAAAAGGATTATCCTCTATACTTGATCAAATCGTTTTATCTAAAGAATTAAGAAACTCCTATGTAGAAGAGGAAACTCCTATAGTTTGTGATTCTAGGACCTAGCGTTTTAGTTTTATTCGCAGCAATCGATTCGAGCATATTAAAGATATAACAATAGAAAATCCTTTATTAGATTATCTTCATCTGTTTGGAAGGTTTCAAGAAAGACCGACCCATCTTTCTAGTTTGTATTGGAAGAAATTTCTAATGTTTGGCCCCGACTTGGACAACCTCTTTATGCTGCGAAGGACGATATTGTAGAAAGAAAGAGAGCTGCTTTCTGGGAAGCAAAATTCTTATACAATAAGTTTCAAAGGATGGGAATATACCAATTTGATACAGAAGAGTATGCAATGGAGTATAAACCTTTAAATACACCAGTAATCTAACTAGCTCGTCGATTTCTTTGGGATCTCGTGAGTATTCGCTTTTTGAATAAGCACTCTACTTTTGAATGAAGAGAACTTTTTGTTCCTAAAGAACTTGTGAAGAGTATTTATCTTACTTATTCTTCAACAAGAGAGCTAAAATATAGTATTAAAAAAATGTTAAAGGCTATTCTAAAGCGGAAAAAGGTGAAAAAAATGGCCTTAGAAATGAAAATTAAGACTAATGATGATGATTTTCCTTTTAACATTCAAATGGAAGAAAAAGAAGATTTTAAAACTTTCAAACGCTTTCAAGAAATTGGTATCCGATTGAGACGTGTATTACCATATTCCCAATCGGTGATAAGTGAACGTTGGTTCCATGAAAAAACATGGGATGATAAGTTCAAACAACGTTTGCTCAAGGGAGAAAGGGAAAATAGAGATTTATTATCTAATGAATCTCTTATTTATAAAACTCTATCCAAAAGTTATGAATATTTATCAAATTTATTCTTCTCTAATAGAATGTTATTTAAATAAATGATCGATACATTGTTAAAAACAAAATGGCTTTCTCCAAATACGATTGATTGCTTATTAGCGGAAGGATTGAATAAGAATAAAAAAGACTAGATCTTTAATTGAAAAATAAATGGATATTACGATTATGTAAGAGTAAGCATAGTAAGAAATATGAGCCAAGTCAGTTCTCTTGAACTTGATCAGATATTCTCTACTATGTTTACTCTTTATTTATTTTATTTGAGTTATACTAGTAGAGTATACTTTCCTCTTACACATTTTATTTCGAAGAAAAAATCTTTCACTTGCTCCTATCTATTGCAATTATTTGTTCAAATTCGATCGGTCCGGATTTTGCAAGACCTTGAAAACAATATTAAGGTATTTTAGCCTATTGATTTTGTATCAAAAAATTCAATCTAATTGAAATAATATGAATTCGATTGAATTTTTTGATATTATTTCAATTGCTCATTCAATAAACATTACAATATCTATGCCTTGAAGAGGACTCGAACCTCCACGCTATTTAGCACGACATTTTGAGTGTCGCGTGTCTACCATTTCACCATCAAGGCATCCAAGAAGCTAATTCTATTTCATGGAGAAAATATTTCACAATATAATATTATAATCACATATCGTTATATAGTCCAATAGTGGAAGAGAAAGTGGATCAAAAGGATAGAATATATCTATATTATTCATATCGATTTATATCTTATAGATATAAGACATATCAATACATTTTTATTATCAGACAATTGGCATTAATTGATCTAATAGATGTATGATCAAACATTTTTTCTTTTTCAATTCAATAGAAGACGGTTACCCAAATCAGAATATGTTAAAAACATGATTTTCTATGTAATCCTATTGTATCATATATAAGTATAGTTTAATTCTATTTATTGAACTATAATAAAGGTGGATATAGACATTTGTATTTTATTTGTAAATGATAGTAAAGGAGAAATATTTATGTATGAAGTTCAATATCTAGATTTAGTACTTATAGAAAAAAGTGTTAGCTCCATAGTTAAAGCAGTTAAACCAACTCTCATACGAGCTTCTGGTGGTTCATTCATCTGACCATAGACCAGAGCTACTTTGGATTCTGATATATTTTGTTCATTAATGACTCCTGATTCTTTCATTTCCTTGTAAAGATCATTTCCTTCATGGGTACGTTCTCCTACTCCGCCAAATACAGAAACACCTCCATGAGCCTTAGCAATGTTATTGATTAATTCCATAATTAACACTGTTTTACCCACTCGAGCTCCCCCGAATAATCCAATTTTTCCCCCACGGCGATAAGGAGCTAAAAGATCCACTACTTTAATGCCTATTTCAAAGATTGAAAATTTGGCATGCAACTGTGTAAAGGCGGGAGCAGATCTATGAATAGGAGATGTTTGAGAGCATCTACTGGACCTAAGTTGTCAACGGGTTCCCCAAGAACATTAAAAATTCTCCCGAGAGTAGTTTCACCAACTGGAACACTAAGTGGACCTCCTGTATCAATTACTCTCATTCCTCTCATCAATTAATCTATAATTTTGCACGGTTCTGAATGAGAGAAAAGAGAGAGAATTCCTCTTTTCGACTCTAACTCCCCCACTCAAGTCGTTGCTTTTATTTTTGTTATTTCAAAAGTAGCTGCTTCAGCTTTAGCCACTAGAATTTTTGATTTTATTTTTGATTTCTCATTGAACGAATGGCATCTTCTTTTGGAAATATTAGCTATTCTTAGCATGATATTAGGGAATTTAATTGCTATTACTCAAACAAGCATAAAACGTATGCTTGCATATTCATCGATAGGTCAAATTGGATATATCCTTATTGGAATAATTGATAGAGACTCAAGTAATGGATATGCGAGTATGATAACTTATATGTTGCTCTATATTTTTATGAATTTAGGAAATTTTGCTTGTATTGTATTATTCAGTCTACATACAGGAACAAACAACATTCGGCATTATGCATGATTATATATGAAAGATCCTTTTTCAGCTTTGTCTTTATCTTTATGTCTGCTATCTCTAGGAGGTATTCCTCCATTAGCAGGTTTTTTTGGAAAACTTTATCTATTCTGGTGTGGATGGCAAGCAGGCTCCTATTTATTGGTTTCGATAGGACTCTTTATGAGTGTTATTTCAATATATTATTATCTAAAAATAATTAAGTTATTAATGACTGAACGAAACAAAGAAATAACTCCCCACGTGCAAAATTATAGATTATCTTCTTCAATCTCAAAAAATTATATCAAACCAATCTTCCATAATTTTAGGATCTCCCTGTTGAATGGCCTGTTCTCCTCGGTCGGGATAGATAGACATTTGTATTTTATTTGTAAATGATAGTAAATCATACAATAGGATTACATAGGAAATCATGTTTTTTATAAATTAATTGGTTAGAAATAATTTATATTTTCATTCTATCCATAGAAAATTAGAATGTATATAAATTTTACTCTTTATCAGCATTAATGCATATCACATAATCCTTTTGAAATATCATTCCCTCATTTATTCTTTAAGATAATAAAATATTGTCAATTAATATTATTCACCGATTTCATCAATTCGTTTACATGGAACAAATAGATATAGAGATAGAAAAATGAAAGATGATGAAAAAACTTATTGAAATGCTTACTAAAAAAGGAAAGACAAATAGGTGAGTGATTTTCTCACAACCTTCAACAATAAATAATGAATTGAATTATTGGCTTGGTAAGATTAACTTTATAAAGAAATTCGAAATAGGTTTTGTAGAGATAATGAGGCCACTAAATGCCAAGATGATGAAATATGCAAAAATATAGTGGAAAATGTAAGCTAAGGCATTTTAATACATCAAGAAATCATTTTTTTAATCCCTTATATTGGTTACAAGCCCAAAATATTCTAAACTATTCTACATATACTCATTTTCATTTGACCACATTGTACACCATTCTTACTCAAATGAGAAACCTAGGAAATGAAAGGCATGTAGCCTTCATGAGTGTATCATTCAAAGATGCAAAGATAAATTATCCAAATTTGAAGCGAGATTATGCTTTAGTGTGAGTATTGATTAATTTTTAATTACATTTTCAATAGTAAAGTAGTTGTAGTAATCTTTGACATGTAGTAGTAAAGGACTTTCTTAGTAGAATAAATCAAGAGAAAAAAAAGAGAAAAATGGACAACTATATTATAATAATTTGACATATAAAACATGCCTATGAAGTTGGCCAAAGAATACAAATTAATTAAACTCATAACACAAGTTGATCTAGGTTGATCAAACCAATATTATGTATATGATGTGATAACAAAGGATGATTCATATGCTAATAAAACTAATTATTTTATGAGTAATTAATTCCTTATATATATTTAAATACTAGTTAAAATACATCTTTGCACCTTAAAATGAAAAAGGTACATGTGATTATAGGAGGCTTATTACAAATAAATCATGAAGGAATCTAGACTTAAGGTGATTGAGTAAGGAAGAGGTAGAATGGCTATTGAATTTTTATTATAATTTCCTCTATTAAATTCTTTTCAAATATCTACTCGGTGATGTCCCCTACAAGTTCAAGATGCTTCAATTTCTAAAAATTAAAAAAATATCCTATGTGTGAAGTTGTGTTGGTCATTTTCATGAATTTCTATCAATTACCATATTGTTATTTTGATGGATTTGCATACCAATATTTCATCTCTACCATCTCCATTTTTCTTTTTCCATTGGTCTATTGGGCTTCATCCTCAAAGTATAATATTTCAACTAATCTTGATAATCCAATTTCAACCTTTGTTAAATTTATCTAAGTATGGATTCTATTGGACTTCAATTTTTTTGCAGTTGTCATGCTAGTAATCCAATCCTTAGTGTTTCTTAGTGACCTAGAATATTTTCTATTTCTAGAGTGTTTGGCTTGACCCTCCATTCAAACCATTCTTGTCTCCATATTCTTTGAACCCTCTTAGCTCTATTGTATTCAAGTGTTATATTTTCTAGGATTTCAGACTTGGTTATATCCTACCATACCACTCCCTTTCAAACTTAAAAATCCCAATCCATTTTAATCCAAATGTATAAGTATTTTTGCACTAATTTTTTCATCTCTCAACTATCATGTCATTTCAATCATTCCCCAAAGACTTCACAATCTTATTATTTGTATTTACTCCTTGTAGTATTGGGAATTTAGTCTTTCTAATCCTTAAGTACCATCCCTTTCTAACCCCTATTATCTTGATCCTCTACTAGTAAAAAAAAATCTTGTGTTTTAGAGTTCTAGAATTGATTCCATGCGTCTAAATTTTTATCCATCTTTTATTTCATAATGTGAAAACATGATAATTCCATCTTTGTATGATGCTAACATCATCAATTTTTAGAGTTACCTATTGAGACATACCTACTAACATCATCTTTTCATTCTCCAAAAAATAAAAATATATAAAGCTAGAGGATTCAACCTTATTTTTCCCTAGTATATTATTTCATACTCCCACAAACCCCAACACCTAGTTGAATACTTTTCCTATCTTTTAGAGTCAAACATTTGGCCTTTTATATTTTTATAAAAAAATTAAGGTCATATAGATACATTAATCTCAACATCTCGATGATTTGTCCTTTATTAAGGTCATATAAGAAACCTTTTATTATAATTGTGTATTATGGACCTCCATTTTTATTTAAGTTTTTTTATGGATTCATGGAATCTTTGAGTTTGTGTTTTTTGTTCTTTATATTAATTATTTATTAGTTTGCATCTAAGATGTGCTATAAAATTATGTTACACTACATGTAGTTCATGCTAGGATGAGAAAAAATTCTAAAATAATTTGGGGAATTTAAATTGATTGTGGATTATCAATTAGGGTGCATCATTGGGATTAAAGGGAATTTGAGAGTGTAAGCTCTAAATGATAAATCCAAGTGCATTAGACTGATTTGAATGTTAGTATTTTATTCAATTCATTAAGGTTTCATGTATTCAAGATAAATTTGAGTTGAGTGTTGGACATTCTATTCATTTAGAAAGAATTTATAAAAATATATATGTTAGTGTCATATTATAGTGAAGTAGGTTTTATTCCACCATCTATAAATTTAGTAATATTTAATGCTATTAAATCCCTAGAGAGTGTTATTCAATACATAGTATTTGTATAGGATTTTATATGACACTATATAAATATTAGGTAAATTATTATTGTGATAAACACAATATATATATATATATATATAGGGATGAGTAGCTTGCTTATATCTAGAATCACATCATTTGAACTAACTACCAAATTAGAGATCTCTTATACTAAATTAGTTGTGTTCCTATATTTAAGATCTCTAGGAAATAAACTTCCAAACTTAGTAAGGCTCAAAGAAGAGGAGGAGGCTTTATCCAAGTCATTCTATCTACTCTAATTTTTCTCCCCCTTAGTCTAAATATATAGGCTACTTCCCCATTGCCTACATTATTCCTAGACTGGGACATTATGGTAGATTTCCTCAATATCTAGATGGTTGCAAGAAAAATACCCAACACCACATCCTCTACAAAAAATAATTCAATTAAAATTTTAAGATATCCATCTTCAAAACATCAAGTTATCTGTACTTTGTACATTACATTAGGCACTATTCCAATTATTCTCTATTTATTCCTCATAAAGAGAAAACTTTAGATAATGAAATCTATAATGACATCATATTCTATGAGTTAAATTTTGACAATACTTACTATTGTGGGATTGATGTACTTGCCTCTCTTGATTGATATTATAGTGTACTCACCACTATTTTCATGATTCCCAATATATTTTGGTTTTGTAAAGAGAGAAAAATAGTGTTCAAACTAAGAACATTCTTTTAGTGGACCTCACGTGATGATAGGATCTAAGGCACTTCTCATCACACAAAATCTCCATCTTGGATCCAATTCTAGACTCTCATACACTACACCCCCAAGATTAAGAAAATGACTCATACATCATTATATAGAGTAAACACATTTCAAAATATATAAAGTCACCATTTCTATAGGAGCATATGTTGAGCATATATGGAGCATATGTGAAATTATCCAGATTAGTAGTCTTAATGAATTTATTCTAATCATTTTTTGTTCTTACATAATCAAAATCATTGAAAGAGAGAAAAATAGCACCATAACATAAAGATAATCAATAAATTTTGCTACAACTATGAAAAAAAAGAAAGAGAACTAGATATCTTCAATAGCAATAAATGAATTAATACTTAAGTTATGAGGATCACAAGATTGCCAACTAGGGTCCTACTCTTGTGGATCTTTCTATAGTACAACTTAACATTAAAATTCCTCTAGCATTTCCAAATCTCTTTATCCCTTCACCTCCTATCATGCCACTAAATCTTATTACAATATATTGAACTTCAAAACATCACACTATGCACTTTGTAGATTATATTAGTTACTATTCTACTAAGTATTTATTTATTCCTCATCAAGAGAAAAATTTGTACAACGAGCCACATAATGACATTATTCACAAAATTCCTCTACATGAAGAAGGTAGCCCACCTTTAAAAAAAATCTAAATACAAGGTATAACCTTCTCTACATGTATTCTACTAGATCAATATGAATACACAAGCATTAAATTGAGTTAATTTCAGTATAATTATTTGACCAAATATTGATTTTTTGAACCTTTATAATACCAATGTTTTCTTGTAATAACTCAAAAAATTATTGAAAACAATATTGTACATACTATGACGAATGATACTGATCATCACTAACATGTAAAAATTGTGCTCCCTAACTATCTTCTTATTTTGTTTTTTTACTATTAGGGGCACGCCTATATGTGATGTGAACAATAATAGTTTATTTGAATAGAATTGTAATATTAATATGATTCAACTTCTTTTTGTGGCTGCAACGTGTAATTTTATATAAAATTGACTATAGATCTATAATAGTTCCAATTAGGAAAAAATCCTTGCACACCTTGACTTGTTGATCTAACCATCAAGAATAGTGGCTATGTATTGCATACTTATAAAAAATATTCTTAAAATCAGAAATAAAATTAGCAATGATTCTCTTGTGACCAACTCACATCTAGAATCTTCACCTCCACTCTTCAAATTGTATTTTACTATCTCATATCTCTTTTTCTCAAACATTTTATTTCCTAGATCATTTTTCTTCCATCATGGGTACATGATATAAACTTTGATAACCCACCGCATTGTAAATGCTTCTCATTTAAACACATTTTTACAAAAATTATAATAATTGTATCTAACACATTAAAATAAATCTAATAAGTCCTTAGATAAATTTGGTATTTTAATTGTACCACACTCTTGTAAAATTTGGTTAGTATTCTAATTCGGTAAGGTCCTCTCTCTTCTTAAGTAACTTGGAGATACAATGACTTTCATTTTTTTATGTGTGTTATCAATTTTATTAATATTATCAACAATTGGATCATGGAGTATAATTTTAATATCATTGGGTTTATTTCTACATTATTCAAAAATATTTCTAAATTTGAATTCTAATTTTTCTATGATGTTACTCTTTTCAATAGGTGTTTCATAAAATTTTGCAACATTTTCACTTTCATGTTCAACATTTTTATTTTCAATGTTAAGTAATAATGTTTTCCCTTTATTACTAGTTGTAGGAAATAAATCTTAGATGCAACCTTTATCAATGTTTTTTAAATTTTCTTTAATGACACATTTTGTTCTAGAGTGCACACGCACACTTGTAAATTTAAATTTTATAATTGTTTTGATTATGTTTTTTGTGCAATCTAGTAATGTGAATGTTTTGATTATTAAAAACTACAATAGATGTTGAACATGTTTTGTGTTAATGGTATGGAAATATTATTGATGAGTAGATGAATTATTAGAACTGTTTTAGATTTCTATTCCTTATATCTAGATATATTATTTAAACTAAGGTCTCATTGCTCCTTTAGGTACACATACATACATAACATGGATAATGCAGATGCTCCACCTCCGGAATCTTTGTTTGCAAATACCACTAATGGGATTAATAAATTGAAAGACTCATTAGCGTAAAATGCAAACCCAGGGATATATTCTAAACCATGCATGTCAATATTGCATAGTCTTGAAAAACTAAGAGATGAGCTTGAGAGGACAAGTGCATTTTCTCTAGATAGAGTAGCTTCTATTCTTTCCCACATGCAGGAAGAAGTACTTGGTGAGGTTCCCCTTAAACAAATACAAGATAGTGTGACCAAAGAAATGATAAAAACCAATTGTTTTCCATTTTATCAAAGTACACATAAGGTTAGGGGATACCAGGTCACTAGATGTGCTAATCATGATATGGCCTCATTGATCTACCCACGATTTCTAGCAACACATGGTCAATACCCAAACAATGACCAAATTCCATTATATTTTGTTCAGCAGTTGTATGTTGAGGTCCATTTGGGGCTCAAAGTCAACTACCTAGACATTCCACCATATGCTGGTCAGGGGCATGGCAAGATTGCTGATATACCCACTTATCATTGAGTAGATAGACCAACCCCAGTGTTTAGGGTAATGGTTGGTGAGAGGTCTCCTAATCTCACCCCAGCTCTAGCCCCCATAGCAGATGAGGTTGTCGTTGCTTCTCAAAAGGAAGCAATTGATACTATAGGTGACATTGCAGCTGCCACCAATAGGTTATCTACTGATCGTGTAGGTCAGTATTTGATGTCTAGACATCCCTGACCCATGCCATCTTCAGCACAGTGGACCACCATGGATCATTTCACATCAATAGGCATCCCTACTCCCACAGAGCTTGAGGCATTTACAGGAGATATAAAATGCAGGACTTTGCATTTTTTGGATGAGGAACTCTTAGAGGCATTTGATTTCATTGCATTAGACTATGGGATCGGTATAGAGCATATTAGAGATCATTTGGCATGTGGAGGTTGTTCACTTCCAAGATCCCATCACCCTCAACCCAGCACTAGTGCATGTCAGGATTCACCATCTGATCATTCAATAGCTGCACAAACTATGGGTTTAATTGAGATGTTGGTTGGTTCCGGTTCATTATCGCCGATGCCATCTCATCCACATAGTCCTCTCCACTCATCATTTCTGGCATGACATGAGATAGATCAGATGGATGCAGATATTGGTTCGTCGCTTGACCATATAGTTGATATGGTGGAGGCGGCTATTTCAGAGGACTCAGCTCATCCAATATCAGATGATGTGCATGTATGTGTGCATGTGCATGTTTCAATTCCTTTTTAATTATTTTTAAATTTTAGTTTTAATTTAACTAGATATTCATGTACTGATATATATGAATTTATATATTTGTAGGTGGACATACGTAATGTCACTCCTAGCCTTGTTCCAGATCATGCACATCGACGTGACTCTATGGATGAATCTGATGCTAGTGGACATGTGAGTTTTAAATTTTTATATATACATGTGTATATGTACATGAATATGTACATTCATAGATCTAGATACATATTTAATATAAATTATATGTATTTAACACATTTTGTACACCATTTTATTTGCAGGGCTCAGCACATCCATCAGAGCAGGACCGTTCTCATTCAGATGGTCGTTCGACTAGGAGTTGACATTCATATTAGGCCCTACACATTAGATGTATTTTATTATATGATGATCTTTCTAATATTTGACATTTGATTATCTCTAACTTACATTTGCTATATATGATGATTTTTAGTATTCGACATTTCCTTATATGATGATCTTTAGTATTCCACATTCGATGATCTCTAACTTACATTTTCTTTTATGGTATACATACATTTGGAACTTTTCTTATAACATGTTACATGTTTATACATTGATCAATATTGATATGTTTACATGTTTATATGATATATGTATACATTCGCTTATATTCAATATACTTACATTTCCTTATATGATATATTCATTTGATCTCTCTAGAGTAGAATTTTAGGAAATGAATGCCACTTTATAATTAAGTTCATTCATGTTGATCACAATAAATATTTTTCACACGCATGCCCATGTTGAATAAATTATAGTAAGCAGTCAAAAATTATAAAATAAATGACTCCCAAGCTCAAGTAAACTAATGATATTTTATAAATGAGTGTATTTACTTGAGCCTATAATTTATTAATTTCAAGGACATGTTCTTCTAGTTTTAAAATTTCATAAAAATGATGAAATTAAAATCTTGATAGAAAGTAAGAACAAATAAACAAATAAATTTTACTCTTTGAAACATTAAGAAAATTCAATTCAAATTATACCTCTATTATCTTTTTGACTTGTAACAAAATTCTAAAATTACTAGATATGATGCATATCTATACATTAAATAACAACAAACTCCACAATGAAATAACTTGTTTCATTACCACTTGATTCATTTAAACTAGTATTTAGGGAACATGAATAAGAACTATGGTAAAAAACTAGTATTTAGTGAACATGAATAAGAACTATGGTAAACAATTGGTATCTTTCTTAAAGAGTTTCAAATTCCTATTCTTATCGTCACTAACATGCAAGCCATTATAAATGATCAAAGCCTTCTTCCCTATTAATATATATCTAGATAAATATATATTTTTCACAAGAGAAGCCTCAAATTGATCTATATAAATATAGGGTTTTGTCCTAGGAATATACCTAATAGGAAATAGGAAGATGAAATCATGTGTCCATGTTATGACTTGACAATAATCTCCAATATGATGCAATGATTCAATAAAGTTCATAATTTAAATTAAAAAATTATTTAAATATAGATACTTGCAATAATATTTAACATGTTACATTTCAATAGAGAAATTAATTAACTATAATTTATTAACCATCTTGATTAAATATATACAACTGTATACATAAATACAACATTATATTGAAGATATAAATAAATAAACATGCTAGATTTGGGGGATCATTGAAGCTAACACTAAATTTTCTTCTACTCCCACCATCACTCTTCCAATGAATTTTTTTATGACAAGGTTTGCACATTATGTACATAACAAGTACTTGAATTCCATGGAATAAATATATAATTGGAAATATCTACTCAATTTAAGATTCTCAATGTATTTCAACCCCTAATTTGTGTCCAACCAAATTTAAAACACTTGTCATCAACATATATTATAAGTAACTAAAACAATCAGAGTTCAAACAAGTTACTATAAGTTCTCATCTTGAACATGTATGTACATGTACAAGTGAACTTGAAAATCAGGGATATAATCTAACTCAAACGTTCTGGTTCAACTCACTCTTGAATAACATGTAAATTTTTTTGATGGTCATCACTATCTAGTCTCCATTTTTTTTGTCTGTGTGCATGTGGAACTACATGAAGATGTAGGGTGGTAGAAATTATAAGGTGACTATATTGATATACCTTGTTATCAACTTGATAGTCCACAAAATGAATCCCATGTTGAACAACTTTGACTTGTCTTAGATATATCCCTTGCACAACAACAAAAACTGCATGGTAAACATGAACCTGAGGTAATACATGTGCATGTGTACAACATTTGCGTGCTCAAGGTTTGTACAATATATATTTAATGTTTTTAAGATAATGTACACATGTACACAATGTATATATAATTTTAAATTCAAACTCACCTGTGGGAAATAACATTCCATCATTTGTTTCAGGTCGTGTTAGCTTATTCCTCTCTTCTGTGCAACACAGTAAATAATAGCTAACACCTTCTATGTTTTCAGGCTTTGCTATAACTGCAAAAACATCTCCTGTACACCAAATTTAAACAATAAAATTCTAAAAAAATTAGAATTGTCTCTAGACAAGTTAAAGATCATTAAATTTATATAATATTTAAATTATTGAAAACTTACACATGTACCTTTTCTAACCAATCTTGAAATATGGTCATAATCAACTGAAATCAAAGGAATGTCTTGAAATCTTTCATCTTCATTTTCATCGTATGTGTCTGAAATGAATAGTGGTACCATATCCCATTTACTAACGTATTCAAGTTCTTCATTGTTGCATGCATGAGAGTTTCCTGCAATGCACTCAGTGTAGAAACAAGAGTAATCCCTCGTGTATAATGTCCACCCAAGGTGACTATCTGAACTCATAACACAATGCAAAGATCTTGTTTTTTCTACCCTCTTGCATCCATGCATCGATCTTCTATCCACACCTAGATAAATGTAATTGCAAAAAACTTATGTGAACTTGAACATGTGTGTATATATATATGTGTAAAATATAAATATAAATAAATTTAATTTTTTTAAATGTAATTTATACATACCTGATATCTCCCAAAACACTCTATGTGGAATGTTTCGGTTTGTTCTTGAAGATGTGCCGACCTCATTTGATGCAAAGTGTTTCTTGCACCATTCAACAACATCATGTGCATCGTCTATATGATCTTCTGAATAACTCATTTGATGTTTTCTTAAAGCATGTTTGATGCAAGCTCCTGCGCCATCATGCTCACCCTTTCCATGCCCACTCTCAAAGAAACTCCAAACATGTGGTATGTTGTAAATTTTATGATATCTAGAAAGTGCATAAAATGACCATGATGATTTGAATTGTGCCGCACATCCATTTGACCATACGAAATGTTTTTCAAATTTTACACCCCTGCTTCTCAAATTCTCAAAAAAACATTTTGTAAAACAATGTTGTACAAAAAGTGTGTCATGCTCTTTATCATCACTAATATAAAAGTGATATTCTTTCTTGATGGCTCGTTTTTCATCTATACTCTCAACACCATCCAATTCCAATTGTGCATGTCGATAACACACATGAACCATAATAGTGATTTGCTTTGAAAATTAATATTCTAATTGAATCTCTTTTTGATGTACAAAAGAGTAATTTTCTGCAAATTCAACTACTGATAGAATTTTTCCAAGTGGGAAAGTATCTCTTAATGTTTGAAATTGATGTGCTTGCCACTTAGCAAAAAATGAATGTTGTATGTATGGTTGTATCAATTTTTGAAAATCTTCCATAAATTTCCCAATAGGTATCTCCTCTTCTACATAGTTTAACCTTGTGGATTCTTTCCCAAAATTTGTTTGAAACTTTACATACTTGTAACTCTTGCATTTTACTGTTTGACTCAAGTCAGCATTTTCATTTGTTGAAGGAAAGTTAGCCAAATTTCCACATGTTTCACAGAGTCCTTTTATGCATTTTATTTGAGGTCCATTTTCATGATCACATAATAGATCCTTTATGAACAAACTTACCTGTTTAGGAGGTGCCTTTTGAAAACCATATCTTTCTTCTCTCATCTTTCGAAACACCTGATAGTAGAGAGAAAATTCAATGTGATAACGACAACAAAAAGTTTCAAAAAACTTGTTTATCTTCACATAATATGGCTTTAACCTTTCAAACATTGTTTTCCCAATGTTTATATGAGGATACATATTACAAAAGTTCATATACATCTCAAGTTGTGTTATGTCTAGCCAATGTTTAATATGTTCTTCATAAATACCAAGTCCAATCTTGTACCTCATAACATCTCTAGTATTTGATGACGGATGAATCTGATCATTCCACAAACTTGAGATCAAGTTCCTAACAACATCTTCAATCTTGTCAGAATGGGGAGCTCTACACATAATTGCCCAATTGCCTTCAAAAATATCATCTAAAACCTTTCTTTTTTTCTCATATTTTATTAGTGTGGTTCTACTATAACCAAATTCAGTGGAAAGTGCTGACATTTTTCTTTTTCTGGATATTTCTTTATTTAAAACAGATGTCAAAATCACCTTTCTTGCAATGGCCTTATCCACTGATCGAGATCTTTTCTCAATGGAATCTAAACCTTTTTTAACATTTTCAACAATATCTTTTTGCAGTCTCATGTGTTTCCTCTTATTCGATGCAGAATATGCACCCATCAATTGTAATGACTCTTTCAACTCATCACGAAGAAGTAAACGCTATAACAATTGGGTTTTTTCAAGTGTTTCAAGATGATTGAAATGATCATGGATTATTCTATTTATAGATTTAGTTATTGACCTCTTAGTTTTATTTTTAGGTTGGTCGGCATAACATTTCAGTTTCTCCATATCCATTTCAAGTAAATGATCTAAATTTCTATAAGAAATTTTTTTCCCCACTGTTTCAGCTACTTTTATATGCTCATCCATTGGTGTAGAAGGAAGTGATCCCGACCCCTCTCCAACATGCATTGTTTGAACTTAGGCCTCCTCCCTATCTTCAAGGTCCATGTGTTCTTCAACTAATTCATTTGGTCCAATATCTAGATTGGGCTCGACTTCTGCTTGAGAACTTCGTACTTGTTGAGCCATTTGTACATGTCACAAAATATTGTGCAAAGAAAGTGAGAGATGATGATATATCAGTGGAGTTGAACATATGAAATCAAATGAAATCAAAGATTCTTGAACTTAATAATTCCATGAAAAAAATGCATTTGAAAAGGATATGATTCAAAGATGGGATATACATGAAAATGGTATGATATATATGATGTGATAAGCTAAGAATGCAAGAGGTCAAATGCAACTCTAGGTCCAAATTCGGTTACGATGCAAGGCTTGACTTGTGTTATGATGGATAAACACAAGGGATCAATGATCAAGAGAGGGAATGCAGGAGATGATGGACTCCTAAAGGATTTCCCTAGACAAGCAAGGATAATGGTATTTTCCCTAACTTGAAAGTCCATGATAAACCTTAAGTGATGTGGGTGATAGATAAAAAATGGATTGGTTTTGAGACCTATGAAGAGTAGTGGAACTTGTGAAAGAGCTAAGGGTTCTATTTGATCAATGATGAATATGTAAAGGACTAAATTCATGGAATGTATGCAACTTGGAACTTAGGCACGATATGCTTTTGATATATACACTTGGGGTTGTACATGTATGCAAGAACTAGGTGAAATGATATATATGTATACAAGGACTATGTGATATGATCTATACATATGCAAGAGTAGGAATATGTAAGGACTAGGATGCAATGAAAAGGATATGATTTTAAGATGGGATATATGAAAATGGTATGATATGATGTGATAAGTTAAGAATGCAAGAGGTCAAATGCAACTCTAGGTCCAAATTTGGTTACGATGCAAGGCTTGACTTGTGTTATTACAAATAAACACAAGGGACCAATGATAAAGAGAGGGTATGCAGGGGATGATGGACTCCAAAAGGATTTCCCTAGACAAGCAAGGATAATGGTATTTTCCCTAGCTTGAAAGTCCATGACAAACCCTAAGTGATGTGGGCGATAGATAAAAATGGATTGGTTTTGAGACCTATGAAGAGTAGTGGAACTTGTGCAAGAGCTAAGGGTTCTATTTGATCAATGATGAATATGCAAAGGACTAAATTCATGGAATGTATACAACTTGGAACTTAGGCACAATATGATCTTGATATATGCACTTGGGGTTGTACATGTATGCAAGAACTAGGTGAAATGATATATATGTATACAAGGACTATGTGATATGATCTATACATATGAAAGAGTAGGAATATGTAAGGACTAGGATGTAATGAAAAAGATATGATTCTAAGATGGGATATATGAAAATGGTATGATATATATGATGTGATAAGTTAAGAATGCAAGAGGTCAAATGCAACTCTAGGTCCAAATTTGGTTATGATGCAAGGCTTGAATTGTGTTATGATGGATAAACACAAGGGACCAATGATCAAGAGAGGGTATGCAGGAGATGATGGACTCCAAAAGGATTTCCCTAGACATGCAAGGATAATGGTATTTTCCCTAACTTGAAATTCCATGATAAACCATAAGTGATGTGGGTGATAGATAAAAAATGGATTGGTTTTGAGACCTATGAAGAGTAGTGAAACTTGTGCAAGAGCTAAGGGTTGTATTTGATCAATGATGAATATGCAAAGGACTAAATTCATGGAATGTATGCAACTTGGAACTTAGGCACGATATGATCTGTATATATGCAATCTAGGTTGTACATGTATGCAAGAACTAGGTGAAATGATATATATGTATACAAGGACTATGTGATGTGATCAAATTAAGAGGTGTCGAAATGAGAACAAAATTGATATTTTATATAGAAAATGCAATTTTGGATGGACGGATGAGATTGAAGATGACAAAATGATAAGGTGAGATTTTCACACTAGACTTATGAGTTGGAAATAGCTCACAAGAGGATAATGACTAAGGACTTGTTTGATTTGGTCCAATGACAATTTACTTTTTGAGACAATGGTTTGAAAAAGCAAGGAAAGTTTTCCTATCCCAAAGTGTGCAAAATTTAGGACTTGATTTGACAAATGTGGTTCATGATGGAAAATGCGTTGTAGGAAGTGATTTAACAAAATTTCAAGCAGATTGCAAGGAATTTATTTCAATTTGATTGTGTTGATTCAGATTTGGAGGATGATAATTTGTTCATATTGTCTGAAAATAGTTGGAAAACACGTGGTGTTGTAAAGAATGATGATCAACCACATAGAAGACATTTACAAAAAAAAAATCCTAAGGCTGCAAGGACAATATTCTTATGGATTCCACGAACCGCATATCCCTAGTGAATTAATTTCAAAAGCTTGGCCCCACGGGCTCCCTCTTACAGTGCACTCACTTCTCAGGGCAACGAAGCTTCCAATCTCCATGAAACTCCCATGGAAGATTGATCATTTCTACTAAGAACTGCGTAGGTGTGGGTGCCTTGGCAATGACCATTGCTGCACCAAAGAATAGAAGGTTTGTGGTTTTCTAAAATAAAGGATTTATTTCGAGCACCCATTCAGAAGGCCACGCAAGAGGCATTAGCATCCCAGTCTGTAGAGGTTAGGGTCTACAGGTTTCGACACACCACAAGGGTACTGGGGAGTCAATTGTTGGTCTGCAGGAAGTTCTGTAATGCTAAGCTTTCCTTAACATTCAAATTTATATACCGGTTGGGCGTCGCTTGGCTTTAGCACATTCCCAATTTGAGTCACTTTGGGGTGAGTACTTTTTCCCACCAAAGCAGGCCCAAGATCTAAGGCTTAACAAAAGCGAACCAAAATATTCATAGTTCAATCGATCTTTGTTTAAAAACAAAGAGAAAGCACATGAATATTTTAGATCACACTCGCATGGTGTTCTTTTTAAACCAAAATCAAAATGTGAACAAACAGAGAATGCAAAAGGTTCATTTTATCCATTTGTAGTGTTTGTCAAGCAAAGGGGTTATTTTTAACCGTTTGTAGTGTTTTCTATCTAAGAGTTAATTTTAAACCCAATGAAAAACAAAGTGTGCTGTTCTTTTTAACCCATATGCATTTGCATGTCTGTTCTTTTTTAACCAATGCGTGTAAAATGCGAGTTGAAAAGAAAAAAAAAATAATTAAAATAACGTTTAGCTAATTCCAGCTGGACACATGCTAAAATAAGAATTTGAGGGGTTTATTTTATGCATTTCATTCAACATTAAATTTACCATGCATAATTTATTTCAACTTAGAGATGAGTGTTTGGAGGTGTCAACATATTCAAATTTTAGATTATAATTAAAAAAATGATTCAACATTTAAATGAAAATAAAATTGATTTAATTTTGAACTCAAATTGCTAACAAATTAAAGAAACTTTCCCCTCTCATCTTATAGATAAATGATTCATTAAATTAAAATTACCCCAAATCAATAAAAATACACTTCATAGTACACAATAATTTTATCAGGTATTACATGAAGAAAATAACACACATTACTCATGACTATTTTTCATCAAAAATATGAGTGTGTTACAACATGATAGCTTGAACTATTATTTTTTCATGTTTTAATGCAATTAAATTTATGCATGCTAGTAACTAATTTTTAGACTTGTTACTATAATTTCTATAATTCAATCATGTTATATAACATATAAGAATGTTATGGTTTCCATAAAAAAATAGCATGTTATTAGATAGTGTGGTAAGTCTATGAGCCTCTTTGTACCTAAGTAGATAGTCAAGATCTAGTAATTTTAAATATTTTATTTTTCTTAGATAAGGTACCCATTACGAGTGATCGTTAGGATTTGTGTCTCAACCTTCAATCCCTATCTATTAATATTGAAAAAAATCTAATTTTCAAGTTATAAAATGTAACAAATATATATATATATATATATATATATATATACATATAAGGACTATGTGACGTGATCTATGTATGCAAGAGTAGGAATATGTAAGGAAAAGAATGCAATGAAATGGTATCCAATATGATATGATAAGTTAAGAATGCAAGAGGTCAAATGCAACTCTAGGTCCAAATTTGGTTACGATGCAAGGATTGACTTGTGATATGATGGATAAACACAAGGGACCAATTACCAAGAGAGGGTATGTAGGAGATGATGGACTCCAAAAGGATTTTCCTAGACGAGCAAGGATAACCCAACATGTTTCCTAACTTGAAAGTCTATGATAAACCTTAAGTGATGTGGGTGATAGATAGCATTTAATGGGTTGATTTTGAGACCTATGAAGAGTAGTGTCCAACACGTGCAAGAGCTAAGGGTTCTATTTGATCAATGATGAATATGCAAAGGAATAAATTCATGGAATGTATGCAACTTGGAACTTAGGTGATATGATCTTGATATATGCAAGGGGTTGTACATGCAAGAACTAGGTGAAAGGATATATATGTACATAAAAGGACTATGTGATGAGATCTATGTATGCAAGAGTAGGAATATGTAAGGACTAGAATGCTAAAAAATTAAAGAAACTTTCCCCTCCCATCTTATAGATAAATGAATCATTTAATTAAAAGTACCCTAGATCAATAAAAATACACTTTATAGTACACAATAATTTTATCAGGTATTACATGAAGAAAATAACACGTGCATTACTCATGACTATTTTTCATCAAAAATATGAGTGTACATTACAACATGTGATAGTTTGAACTATTATATTTTCATGTTGATCCATCTTCTCAATTTTATTTATTTTATATATCTAAGGGATACACTTATTGCTATAGATTATATATATTTTTTATGTTGTACTCATCTTAGTTCTAGATGCACATAAGATAAGAGCGTAACCATATTAATCTAATGTCTTTTTATTTGATTATTTGTGGAGGTAAAAATACCAAATTAGGGATTTGACAATATAATTGGTAAGATAACCAAAATTCATCCCTTTCCCTTTGTGGCACTAGCTACATGTATTCTTGGAAATCTCTTCATATGGAGGTTTTGTGTCTTTTCCTATCTATCATAATTATATTATCTTAGAGCTTAGTTTAAATAAAATTATGACCATTTTATATATCATTTAATTTATTTTAACAAATTTATCATGTTATTCTACTAAAGTTTCTTGTTATTGGTTGTGTATTTTATTTTTATTTTATAGATTTTCAAATTTTGTATAAACTAGTGTTTTTTATGTACAACAAAAATCTATGTAGACATATAGACCTTAATGTAGTCAAGCTACCGTCTAGGAGACATGATGTAATTTTTATTATCTTCTATTGATTCATAATTCTAGATTCCTATCATGATGAGATATCTATTTCTCAACTCTCATTCTAGGTTTTTCTTTGTTTACAATTAAATCCCATTTTTAATATTTTGTTTAATAAAAACATAGTACTTTTTTTTAATAGGAAAAATAAGCTTGCATAGTTTATATAGGTGAAACCAATTTAGATTTAAGACCATTTACACTTGTTGATTTATCTATTTTGGATAGTATTTTTGTGTTATTAATCTTAAATCTAGGAATAAAGTTAGTTAAAACTTTCAACTTTTTATTTAGGTTATCAAATTCAATACATTTTTCTTTTTACTATCAATATATGTTTATTTCTTTATGAATTATTTCACTCTTATAAAGAATATTCTAATTCTATGTTATGCAATGCCCCGCCAAGTAACCTTAAAGGAAGTTGCAATTAACATTATAAGCGAACCAATTTTTTTTATAAAGTGCATTTAACATACACATTCACTTACTAATTAACAACAACCTCTAAGGCTACAAGGTTAGGATTACTAAAAACCCACACATACATATTACATAAACCATAGCCTTATGAACTTTATGAAATAACCATCATACATCATAAGAATACCACATAATATAATAAGATAATCAACCAAGATACAATCTCATAAACATTATTTTAAACCAATAGTTACATCACTCATTCCCAGAATGAGACAGTAGTACAAATGTATTACAATTACATAACTCCACCTCTTACAAAAGAGGGATAAAATAACTTATACAAGTTAAAATATTACAATGCAAGTAATTACAACAAGAACCACGAGCTGTCCATCTAGATGTCTTGCCACCAAGTACTGAAGATAGATGGGGACCCAACGGTTTTGGTGCATGTTCCACCCTACCAATGTGGTACCCGAAGGCCCACCCCCCATGCTAGGAGATAGTAACAAAGTAACATGGACAAAGATTCTACTACCTCTAACCAAAAGCAGACTCAAACTGACTCATACTGTTATAACCAACCAAATGAATTAACAAGTACAACTCATTCACCATACAAGTATGAATCAAGTACAACTCAAGTACAATACAAGTACAAATCAAATATAATACAAGTACAAATCAAGTATAATACAAGTACAACTCCAACATCACTAACATAGGTCACATTGTTTCCAGACATAAAATAGATCAAGTATGTTCAGAGAACCATACACATAAAACAATTAACAACAGTTGTCCTAGATAGAGTGTCATCGCAAGGTTTGTCATGAGATCTCCTCTGGGCATTCTTCATAGGCTCCGGCACAAGTAATCCTGGTGGCCTCAACCGAATCCCGACACTCATACTCACTCATGCGGAATCAACTACCTCTCGCAAGAATAAGATAGCTGATCTTGCCATTCCAGGCCTTCTCACTCATCCCAAGTCTAAACAAGCCCTTGTGTCTATGAGTGAGGATTAAATTATCTTGATTAGTGTGAACTGCATCCTAATCATCTAATTACATTATTTTAATTATCACTTGTTTAAATCACTCCTGAAGGTTATCCAGTTTACCTCTTTGGGCTCTGGCGCCTAACAGAAGCCACTCTTCTATTCGACAACACACACTCAAACAATCCACCAAGGGAACCGCAAGTGCATACCAACTAGGCATCATAATCCACTCCAACACAAGGAGGATACAAATAATAGAACTCACTCCAAACATCTTGGAGGCAACAATCACGTAGTCCACTCCTTTCATAGGAGGCAACAAGATGAAACCACATCACAAGGTCACTCCATACAAGGAGACACGGATCCCATAATCCGCTCCTAAACCAAGGAGGTGCAAACATCCCTGTTCATGAAAACCGGGTAAAACTGAAAAGACGCCATGCACTACCCAAGGGAAAACAATAGGATGGCATAAAGATTCAACAACCCTTATCCTCTAAGTTCTTCTGGAAGACTTATAATTTAGGACTAACACTAAATCCCAAAACCAACAATGCAACTTGACGACATAGCAACAAAAGCATTCAAGTCATCAATCAAATCTAATATTTGGATTTCCTAAATCCATATTCATTCAATAGGTAGTGTTGACAAAGTCAAAGACATGATAACTAGATCATCTAAAATAATCATAACCCCTATTTCCCTTTTCATTATTGAAAATCTAAAACAATTAAACTTACTTCTCTTTACTGAATACAGAGAATTAAATCCTTTAAGATAATCATGAGGAAGATACTACTTTTGAATATACTAAATCCATATCTTTTTCATAATCCAATCACAATGATTCAATTAATTCTAAATAAAAATTAATAAATAACATAATTGATTGTCTCATCAATAATTGACCACACATTCATATTGTTTCTAATTAAATCTCATTAATTAAAACAAACATTTAAATATAAATATTTCTATAATTCTTCAATATATTTAAATATCTTTTTACTTATCAATCTTGACCATACATTCAAAACTTATCATTTAAATTCTTCATGCAAAGCTAAATTACACACACTTAAATAAAACAAGGTAAATACTGATTGAAAATACTCATGGATATATTTATACATCTCAATATATTTTCTTCAATCATATTAACAAAATAAATATTTCCTTTTAAAACAAGTAATTACTTCTATTAAAAAAAAAATCTTTCTCTATACATTTTCTACATATACTAATCATTTCTTTTAGAACACTAATAATACCCAGTTTGCAAACAACAAAATAAAATAAGATAGAATATTATTTATTCTCTCAAATGGATATATACCTTCAATATATACTAAATATAAATTAATATATTTAAATATATTTAATCATTAACATATCTTCTATTCTTTACAGAATATCAAATTGTTTAATTCAAAATAAAATATCCCTTATCATCGATATTTCAAAATATAAATATATTTTTCCAATTAAACCAAATTAATAATTGGACCTTTTACATATGAATTTAAATTCCACAATTAAATTTTAAATTATGCATTCTTTAAATCAAATATTTAACTCCTTCAATTAAACTTTAACATGCCATTTTAAAATAAACAATAATTTCCCCATATGTTTATAATTTCAATTCCACTAATCTAATATACAAATTTTATTTAAAATAATATAAATAAATATAATACTTTAATATTATAAATTATAATATAAAATATTATTAAATAATATTTTAATATTATAATAACAATACATAAAATATTAATATTTATAAATATCAATTTATTATTATTTTATCTTCAGAACAGTCATGGAAAAAATAACTTAACAACAGTCTCATGTTTCAAGCATAACTCAAAAATTATGATCTGGGTATTTACGTTTTTTGATAGGGATAAGAAAATGTCAAAATGTAAAAACCCTTTAAATTTCCTAACAACCCAGTTTGTGAAAATGGAGTTATAGGCGACGCAACCAGACCATTTTACCATGAAAAATATAACTATACTGCAGATTTTAAAATCTGTTTTTGAATAATAAACAGAAGGTTTCATTTTCTAAAAACATTCTAAATGCATTGTTCAATCTCTATGTTTAATTTCAATAACAACAAAATCGATTTCCCCAAATAATTTAAATTCAACTAAGGTTTTCACAATTTTCACTCAAGAATTTTCACAAGCAAAGGCTGTAAATTTGTTTAATTCTTTTCTTCTAATATCAAATTTATTTTCTAAAACAGATTTAACAAACAAATCTTTAATCATTACTATTTTAAAGAAAACAATCAAGAACAATAAAACACAAAGAGGAAAACCTGGTACAAGAAGCTACAGGAAGAGATGAATTTCTGATGCAAGCCTCCTCCAAAGATTTTCTGAATTTTCTTCAATCCTCCAATGAATCCAATCCAAAACCCAACAAATGCAAACAAACTTTCCTTCAATCAATTCTACAATCAAAACTTTCTTCAAACCCTTATGCAAATTTTGCAAAATTTCTTCTCTACTGTAAAAATGTATTTTTCTAAAGATATTTCTAAAAACTTTTCTGCCCTAAAATTAAAACATGTATTCTTTATAAATCAAAAATACCTAATTCAACCCTAATTCACATTACATGCAAATTAGATATTTCAATTTCAATTTCAATTTTTACAACCCTAATTCACATTGCATGCAAATTAGATATTTCAATTTCAATTTCAATTTCACTTTTCAAAAATCCACTTTCAATTTAAAATGCAATTTCAAATAATAAATTAATTTCCAAAATTGCAACCAATTTCCCAAATAAACATTTAATTACAATTTCTAATTTAATTCCCACACGTTGAAATTAAATTCCAAAATTAATTCTAATTCTTTTATTTCCTTTCATTCTCTTGCATCACGTTTAATTAATTAATTTAATTATTTAATAACTAAATTCAACTCCTTGGATCAAATTTAATTAATTAAATAAACTAAATATAATTAATTAATTTAAGTATAAACTTTTATCCACATTGCGTTATTTAAATTAAATAACCATCAACATGATTTAAATGCAATTATTCTAAATATCTATTTCCAACTCAAAGATGTGAATTAAATATCGAAGCAAGGCGGTGATGACTCGACACACTGGTAAATGACACACTAAGGCTAGAATTAAACATGTTACCTAGCTACTATCTCCCGTTCAACTTAACCGTTGGATTGACACGCTCAAACCTGTGAAACTAGGTGGAGTCGATGTCATGTACCTGCAATCCTGCAACCAAGTAAACAACATCATACAATATATCCAGCATATAATACACACCGTGAAGAAGAAATTATGGATTCGTAGGGTGCTCGCAAGCAAGTGATGCGAAACCGTCTTCTTCACCGATACACTCATTGAAACTAACACTTCCATCATAATCCAGAAATCTCATAATAACATCTCATGTTAACTCTACAACATCATTAATCCATAATGCATGTGAAACAATAATCAGATAACTACATCCCGCAATAATAGTTGTCGCTCAATAGTAGCGATCAAAATATCATAACAAAATGTATCTAGTATCAAAGTAACTGCAACCAAACATAGCATAAAACAAGCTGAACAAGAAACAAAATGGAGGGGTATTACATGTTAGATTATGTGTTAGAAAATTTAGAAAATATTATTTTAGATACATACTTCTACATTATATGTTCCTCGCATATCAACTTATTTAGTTAATGTATGCTTTATGTGTATATTCATCGTACTTCTTGTTAAATCTATCATAATCCAAAAATAGTTATTGTTAACTAATACGATTCTATTTATTATAATTTACTTATATTTTTTACTAATTTTTGTGTGTTTGTGGGGTGTTTGAGTTATCCCCACCTTCTCAACTAATTATCACTATTTAGGTTTTTTAGATGAGTTTAAAAATTCTCTTTTGTTGAATTATCTTGTGTTATCTTCTTTAATCCAATTTGGTTATACATAATGATTTCCCCACTGTGAACCCCTAAACCTGCAAATGCACAAGAGCAAAAAAACACATTAATTGTTAGTTCAAATTTATGCAAACAAGTATGAGAGATTCCCCATAAAATCCATCTATTCAAACTAAACTAGGAAAACGAAGAACACAATAAACTTGAAACAAAAAAGATTCAATCCTAATTAAGCTAATAACATGATGATGTTATGGGGGAATTGGTGCCAATGAAGTGTTGCAATTGGCCATTTCCCAATTCCTAAGTAGCAATGGTGTGTAAATGAGAAATGGTCGAATCTCCAAAGAGATTTAAGCATAAATTTGTTGCAAATCTTGAAAAAATGATGGATAGTTGATATAAATGGGCAAAATTGGCTCTCAAGTTGAAGAGAGTAACTTTGCATATGATTGTGGATGATGATGAATTTGAGTATAGTAAGTTTACTCAAATTGTGGATATTAGAATGAGAGGAACAGTCTCTCATTTATAGATTTCCAAATGGAAGAGAGAGTGAAAATAAACAATGTGGGACAAAAGATAATCCAATGGCTTTGTGCCACTTGTCCACATGTGATTGGATGAGGAATGTTCACATTTTGGCCAATGTGCATGATAAATGCATAAATTTGAATTTTGAAATATTGAAGTGACAAGGTGGATGAGAAGTCAAATGGAGTTATAACCACTTGGCTCAAAGCAAAGGACATGTAAGATGTCTTAAATGCCCTGTTGGAAGGACCAAGTCCACTTGGCCTTTTTGAATTCAAATGAGGGAATATTCTTTTTTGATGCTTTATGAGGGAAAATAGATGAATTAATAAATCAAAGTATTTGATTTATTGTGCAAGTTGCATTCTCTAGAGAAATTTAATGAAATGGGTTAACTTAATCATGGTTTTGATTAAATTAATGAAGAATTAGGTGATGTGACAATTTTAGAATTAGATTTATGAATTGATTTAAGTCAAGAATTGAGAGGAAATGATTCATTAAATAAATATTTGATTTATTTAATCAAGAAGGAACCTATTAGATTAAATCAAATAAGGTTTGAATTTATTTAATTTAGTAAGAGGGCTTTAGAGAATTTAATCAAATAAAACGATTTATTTAATTAAACAGATATGTTAGGTTAATTAAATTAAATTGATTAATTTAATCAGAGGAGGTGATAGACTTAATCCAATAAATAATGATTTATTAAATTAAGAGATAAAATATGATGAAATGTTGAGAATGTGTTTTAGGAGGAAATGTTGTTAGTAATCGGGATCAGGTGTGCCAAAACGAACTTGTATATTTTCCATGTCTACATTTTTCCCCTCTTTAAAGCGATGTACTTGTTGCATTGATTCAAATAATAAACTGTTGTGATCAAAGCTCCAGGATTTTCTCAAATTTTTTTAGATGCCCCACTGCTGCCCCAGCAAAAGGATATTGCTAGATATCGCCCCCTCGAGAGATCGGATGAAAATTTTGATTTTTTGGATGATCTCGCGAAAAAGATGACAAGGTGCTCGACAGGCCATAAATGCCCTAGAATGCCAAAAAAATGGATTAAAATGCTAAAAGGGATGCAAAATGATTCTTGGTTGGACGAAAACAGGTTCGGGGGACCAAAACCCTTGCCGGAAGGTTGAATTAGGTCCAAAAACCCTAATTTTTCAGGCTTAAATAGATGTTGAGGGGTCACTTTCAATAGATTTGCACTCTTAACCTTGAAATATTTGACATTTGAGCCTTGAATTTTAGAGAAAATGGCACAACGATAATTTCCTCTGCACGTGTCAGAGCGGGTATGAGTACATCAACGACCAGCCCCCGTAGGACCTGTGGTATGTACCCCTATCCGACCTTTATTTTCCTTGTTGTTTGTGCATTAATTAGGTTTAAATTTCAGTTGAGGCGGCGCAACACGATATAGCACCGCAGAAAACCTCCAAATAGGGCCGCGTGGTCCTATATAGGGCCGCTTGTGCATAGAGCGTCGCGCGGGCGAGTTTAGGTTTAGGGATTTTTTGGTCATCAAAGTTGGCCACTTCCACAAACTACGCGTGGGCCGGTTTGTCTATTTTTGCTAACAAAGTTTTCTGCATGGGTTAGTTTTTAAAATTGAGCTATCCAAGCCCGCCGTGCGACACTGTTTGGAAAATTACAAACTGCATCGCTTTTGCAAACAGTGCCACTTTTGTAGTTTCAAAAGCGAAAGGTGATACACACAATAGATTTTTTCTAGGGAAGCTGATGCGACACTTTTCCTTGTGTAGGAGAGACACGAGGTCATTCGTTCGAGGGAACATCGGTGGCTAGTACTTGAGAGACTACAGGGTATGCACATATTCCTCCAGGAGCAGCTTGGGATGCTCGGTTTGTGGTTCGTTGCTTGTGTTCCTCCTGTTCGAGCACATCTGGGCATGATGCATGCCTTGGCCGAGCGATGGCATAGCGAGACATCGTCTTTTCATCTTCCTATTGACGAGGCTACCATTACTCTCGAGGATGTCTGGTGCATCCTGCGACTACCCATTCATGGAGAGCGAGTGATTTATGATTTGGAGGAGGGTAGGGATGCCTGCTTCAGTGTTATGGGTGTGGATGAGCTCATGCTCTACGATGGTCAGATAGATTTGGAGAGGTACCAGGGTATAGCCCCTACTTATAGCCTGGTTGTGGTTGCCATTATTTCTGGCCTTGTGGCTCCTGATCGACACGACCGATATTTCAGTCCAGGTTGGGGACTAGCATGGTAGTAGATGTGTGTTCGCCGAGTGTGCTTTGCTTGGGGACCAGTACTGTTGGCCTCCTTGTATCGGGACCTGCACGAGTTCGCCTATTTGGAGGGTCGAGCTCTTGGGGCTGGATTGACTCTTCTGCACATTTGGTCTTGGGAGCGGATCCCGATGCTTTGCCCGATTGTGACACTAATTGTTCTGGACATTGATGACCCCATCGTGTGGTGGAATGGTAGGGAAAGGATTCGCTTCACCCACATGGGTACAGACGGTATAGCTTAATGATGACGGGTTCTAGATGAGATGACAGTATTTATATGGAGGCCATGGATGGGTATAGGCCCATGGATGGATGATGCAGAGCAGCTTTTCTTTGCTCACTAGGATAGATTTATGCAGGGTCGAGAGCACACTCTGATAGAGAGGTACCTTCCTGATAGGGTAGCTAGGCAGTTTGGCGAGGTGCAGGATATACCCGACGGTTAGTACATGGCACTCTTCGTGCACTCGACTAGGGAGACCGCATGGGGACCGCTTATTCCAGCAGATGAGGTTGTTTCCTCATTTCGACAGTTGGTGGCTCGATCGTGGCCATATGATCAGGGGCCAGCAGACGCAGGGGTGACTCCATCATAGAGGGCATGGTTCAGTCTGTCAGTGAGATTGACAATTCTTGGGACAATGCTTCCATGTCGGAGGACTAGAGGTAGGTCAGCAGGCAGAGGTCAGGGAGGTGTACCACTAGTGTAGCCAGCAGTAGGACAGGATGGGCAGCCCCAGGTAGGCCTACAGTAGCAGCCAGGTGGATAGCTAGTAGGATAGCCAACAAGGTAGCCAGCAAGACTGCCAGGTCCCCTTGATGCACTAATTTAGCAGTTACAGGGTCAGGTACATGTTCTGACAACGGAGCAAGATGAGGCTCGGTGACAGGTTACTATGGTCATAGCTAAGAGAGATCAAGCATGATCCAAGAGGGATTATGAGATTGGTCGATGGAGGTAGTTAGAGAGTGTCACTTCCACATCTCGAGGTCATTCAGTTGATATTCGGGAGTACAAAGAGGCCATCAAAGAGGCTGAGTATTATCGGTAGCACTACCGATAGGTAGTGCCATCAGGCAGCAAAGTGCCAGACTTCTTCCAATAGACAAGGAGGTGACCGACAGAGGCTCATGGTGAGAGACAGGATGGGGAGGATAGTAGCCAGTAGGGATAGCTCCTCCTTTTTTATCACAGATAGTTTTTTGTTCCATTTTTGATATACAGGCTGCAGTATTTTGGCCTTATTGTACCATGTATTTGATGTGCACCTGATCTAATTTGTATCATAATAGTATTTTTTGATGATATGCATGATGCACATGTATGATATGTAGGTGCATAATTTGTAAATGTATGATGGCATGAGATGTTTCTATTCTTATGCTTATGTGATGTAATGGATGCATTTCTTTTTGTATATTTTCTGTGTTGTAATGATGTAATGCCTTTTGATAGTGGTGTAATGATATGCAAATGATAATAGATGTAGTGCTTTATCTTGAGATGTTCTTAGAATAACAACTTTATATTATTCCTTGTGACTTAAAATAATGATATGATGCAATGTGTTTTTATGCTAAATAATCATGTGGATGCAAGATGTATGCATTGGCGATGTTTTTGATTACTGTTATGATACCATGTTAGTGTGTGAGAGAAGATAGAAGAATTGCATAATTAATGAATTAGTTAGAATGGTGATGGTGATTTGCATTGCTAGGAATTTAGATTTTTAAAGGGTCAATTGAGTTGTGTTTGATAATACACATAGGTACAATGCATCAAGGTATATAGGACCAGGATGGCATGGTACCTAGTGTGATGGAATTTGACTCAACAATCAGATAGGAATATTCTTGTTCACACTTAATATACATACTTTATTTAGGATGTAGTTCAGACATTCTAAACATCTCAGACCAAAACACAGAAAAACAAGCTTTCCTATGTGGTCAACAAGATACCTAAAATATCCTCCCTACAAAGCAAACAAAACATGCACAACTAAGTTATTTTACAAGTGTATCCTACAAGCATAGCAGATAAAAAGATAATAATCATTGCCCCATTCCTTTCTCTCTAAACCTGTTTTGTTTAAGCATCATTGAGAGGTCCTTGGAATGAGCACAAAATAAGATAAGTCAATAAAAGACTAAATAAAGCAAACCAAACAAGCTAATTTTATTCATACCACTAGCCAAGACTAACTATTGTGGGGTACCTGATGCTTATGTCCATCGCAGGAAAGCTTCATCCTAGGACATGTTGTGATTAGGGTTTTGATGGGATTGATTGGGTGATAAGCTATTGATACTCCGAGTTGACCAACTTGCTCGTTTACTGACTTAGATTTTCAAGACTTTGACGATTAGGTGTTCACTTTGAAACCTGTTAAATTTTCTTTTGATTGACTCACCAAAGGGTGAAAGTGAAGATTGACTTTCTTATGAGTGAGACGATCATGGGTGAAAGCGAGATGGGATGAGTGCACCATTTTGGTTTTTTTTCAGATATTTTGAGGCTATTTTTGGTATTTTCAATATTTTTCAATGTTTTTGGTATTTTCGAGATTTATGACAAACAGACTAACTTAAAGACCTATCCTAGGGGTCTCGGGAGCTGATCAGTAGATAAGCCTTGCCTATGCTATATACGCAAAGACCAGGTAGTTTGACTGATGACAAAATGACTTGATGATGAGATAGGTGGGCAAATAGATTGCCATTTTATTGAGACAAACACCTAAAGGACTGACCTAAATGTAGACTAGATGGGCAAATAGATTGCCAATGCGATAGATGTCTACAAACTGACCCTACTATCTCGAGGGATGATCAAAGATCAACCTTTCCTACGTTCAAGCTCAGAGATGACATAGTTCGACAAGGTGAAAGACTGACAAGACTTAATGATGATTTTTTTGAAAGTTTTTTGATATTTCGACATGTTTTTGGATTTTTGGCTGATTTGGATGTTTTTGGATTTTTTTGAGTGACTTTTGAGAAGATTATGAGTATATACACGAATCTGATTTGATGCATGTGAGAACATGCCCCCAGTGTGGTGTGATAGACTACTCGATAAAGGTTGGACAAACTGACCTTGGGAATATGCCAAGTAGTACCATGGGAGAATATGATATGGACACCAACTCAGGCTATGGTTTGGTTGTGGGTGAGTGGATGGATGGATGAGTCGTGCAGATCCTAGTGGATAGAGAGTGCTTTATTTATGCTTGACGTTGGTTTGCCAGGTTTTCACCAAGGTACTTGTCCAAAGTGCCACCAAAGTGGTTTTCACTAGAGGATGATTTTTTCTTTACTATTTTCAATCCTTTTTCTAATTTTTTTGGATTTTTTGTATTTTTTTATTTTTTTGTTATCGCCAAGATGCCTGTTTGCCAGGTTTTCATCAAGGTAACCATTTTTTCAGGACATTTTTCTGATTTTTTTGTATTTTTTGTTCTATACCTTGCAAGTTCTTAGGCATAAAACTTTTTGAGATGACAACTGTTCATGGGTTCCTGCAGAGGCTCGCCCTTTGGTGTCGATAACTGATATGCCCTTGATTTATAGCTTGCGATGATGATGGAAGGTCCCAGCTAGTTGGGTTCAAATTTTCCTTTGCTATCCAGGTTTGGTACATTCTTTTGGTTCTCTTTTAGCACAAGGTCACCGACTTGGAAGGTGCGTTGCCTCATCTTCTTGTTGTAGCTACGTTTCAGGCGATTCTGATAGACCTGTAGATGATTGAGGGCGTCCATGCACCGTTCATCTAGTAATTCTAGCTCATTTAGTCTTGTAACCCTATATTCCTTATCTATGATGAGGTTTTGCAAAGATATTCTCAGGGACGGGAGCTCGATCTCGATAGGGAGGATGGCTTCTGATCAGTAGACCAGGGAGAATGGGGTGGCACCTGTTGGCATGCAAATGCTGGTGTGGTAGGCCCATAAGGCGGGATTTAACTACAAATGCCAGTCATGACCAGTCATTGACTGTTTTCTTGAGTATTTTCAAAATGGTTTTATTGGTAGCTTTTGCTTGGCCATTGCCTTGTGGATAGTATGGAGTGAAAAAACGGTGTTGGATTTTGAATTGTTCATACAAGTCACGAACATCCTGATTCTTGAAAGGTGTCCCGTTATCAGAGATAATGGATTAGGGAACACTATATCGGAAAATGAGGTAGTTCAGGATGAACTTGGATATCTGTTTACCCGTGATGTAGGTCATGGGAATTGCTTCGACCCACTTTGTGAAATATTCCATGGCGGTGATAATGAATTTATGGCCATTGGATGAGGTGGGAGAAATTTTACCTATGATATTGAGTCCCCATTGTGAAAAGGGTCAAGGTGTAACAATGGGATGCAACTCTTGAGTTGGTGCATGAATGAGATCTTCATGTTGCTGGCATTGTAGGCATCTTCTGACAAAGTTATGGGCCTTTCTTTCCATTGTCGGCCAGTAGTACCCATTTCTTAGCAACTTCTTAGCCAAGGTCATACCACTCGAGTGCGATCTACACATGCCATTGTGTACCTTAGTTAGAGCAGTCATAGCCTCCTCAGGTTTTGAAAAACGTAGCAAGGTTCCATCGATGCTTCTACGGAAGAGGGTTTCTCCTAGGATGATAAATTATAAGGCTTTTTGACAAAGGTTCACTTTAGGTTCAGGGTGATGTCAGTTGGGAGGATTCCTAATCTCAGATAGGTGTAGATGTCATGGTACCAAAGATCACCAGGACCAATGAGTTCACATGCATATTCTGATTCTGGTACCTTGAAAGTGGGTACAAGAAGCTGCTCTACCAGGAATTCATGTTTCGAGACATTGTGAGGGATATCTAGCAAGGATCTGATTATTTCCATTGTATCCGCTACTTTGTTGTTTGCCTCGGTATTTTCTCAAAAGTGATGTCGATGAATGATTCCTTGAGGCTTTCTACCACCTTTTTGTAGGGTGCGAGCTTATCATCTTTAGTTTGGTATTCCCCATTGACTTGGTTAATGATAAGCTGCGAGTCTCCATAAACCTTTAATGCCATTATTTGCCACTGTGTTGCAATTTTGAGACCTATGGTTAAAGCCTCGTACTCTGCAATGTTGTTCGTATAATGGAATGACAACTTATAAGACCTTAGTATGCAATCTCCTTGTGGGGTAATGAAGAACACACTAGCTTCTAATCCATGTTGTGTGTGAGAGCCATCAAAGTACAGTTTCCAGTGGTCGGCTACTTTGAGATTGAAAAGAGACTCATTTGGAAATTCTGATATGAGGGGGTTGTCTGTGTAGAGGGGAGCTTTTTCTAGCTGGTCTGCAATAACTTGTCCTTTGATTGCCTTTCGCTCGACATACTCAATATCATGTTCAGATAGTATCATTACCCATTTAACCATTCTGCTTGTAAGCATTGCGTTTGACAATAGATATTTCAGAGGGTCTATCTTGGCAATTAGCTTAATTTGATGAGCTAACATGTAGTGTCTGAATTTTTGGGCTGCAAACACCACTGCTAGACAAGCCTTTTCTATCGATGTGTAATTGAGTTCATGCCCTACCATTGTTCCGTTGATATAGTAAATTGCCTGCTTAGTTCCCTTTTCATCATGTTGGGTTAAAAGGGCACCAAGGGTGGCTGTTGTTACTAAGATGTATAGAATCAAAGGTTTCCCTACAATTGGTGGCATCAACACAGGTGGTGTAAGTAGATATTCTTTTATTTTTCTGAATGCTTGCTCACACTTTTCGTCCCATCTGAAAGCTACTCCCTTGTGGAGCAGATGTGAATAGGCTATCTGTTTATCTGTTAGTTGTGCTATGAATCTCCAAATGGACTGGAGTCTACCTTGTAATCCTCTGAGTTGCTTTAATGTTCTTGGTGCTTCCATATCAAGGATTTCTTTTACCTTTGCAGGGTCCACCTCTATCCCTCTCATTGAAACTATGTACCCTAGCAACTTTCCTTATTGTACCCCAACGACACACTTCTTTGGGTTGAGTCTGACCTTGTATTGTTCTAGTCTATCAAAGATTGCACTTAGAGTTGCCATATGGTCTTGTCTCTTCTTTGATTTGGAAAGTATGTCATCCACATAGTCTTCAAAATTTTTGTGAATCATGTTGTGGAAGATCAGTGTCATGGCTCTTTGATATGTAGCTCCTATATTTTTTAGCCCAAATGGCATCACATTCCAGTAGTAGGTGCCCCAAGGACATGTGAAGGCTGTTCTATGCTAGTATTCCTTTGCTATCATTATTTGATTGTATCCCGAGAAGCCGTCCATTAGGGAAAACATCTCATGTTCAGTCGTCATGTCCACTATCATGTCAATGTTGGGTAGTGGAAAATCATCTTTAGGACATGCTTTGTTTAGATCTCTAAAGTCTGTACAGATGTAGATGCCCCCATTTGGTTTTGAGACTAGCACAAGATTAGATACCCATTCTAGATAGTCAATAGGTCGTATGAAGCCAATGTCTAAGAGTGTCTGTAATTCAACCTTCACGAGCATAGCTATCTGTGGGTGCATTTTTCTTAACTTTTGACTCACTGGTTTTGCTCCAGGGTAAACAGCCAAATGATGAACCACAACCTCAGGATCTAGACCTGGCATGTCGGCATAAGTCCATTTGAATTTTAGCTTTCTTTCTCTTAGGAATGCTGCCAATAGTTCTTGTTCTTCTGTTTGAAGTGTTTGAGCATAAAATGTGATTTGCGGCTCTGTTTCTGTTCCCAAGTTGATAGGGTTGCAATGTTCTTGTAGTACTGCTGATTTCTTCTGATGTAAAGAGGTAGGGGGGAGATTGAATCCTTCATCCTCTGGCACCTCAGAGAGGTTTTCACCATTGGATGCATCCTTTATTTTTACTATTTTGTGGTTAGAGAGCGCCACAGAGTGGTTTTCACTCATTAACCCCAAGCTTATTCTCGATATTTTTCTTTTGTGACTGAAGGACTCAATCGTCTCCCCATAGTATGCCTGTGTGTCCAATGTGATATTAAAGCTGGCCTTATGATCCCCACATGGGACTGTATCCCTTAGTCCGATGAACTCTGAGAGCGCCTCATCGTTTTTGAATGAGTCAAGAATTGGTGGTCCTCGTTGATCGTGATCGATGAGTTGTGGGTGTGCTAAGGTGATTTGGTGGGTTCATTGGTTTGACTCAGTCGTGAAGGCACTAATCATTAATAGGGTGGAATACTCAAAGAACCTAGGGAGACCTATTATGGTATCATCATTGTCACTACTAGCACAAACATTGGTGACGTCAAAATTGAAGTTGTCAAGTGGGATACCTAGGCATACAGGTGGTCTAGGAGTGGTTGTTGTTACTCGAGGAGAGGACCTGACTGCTCTTCTAGGAGTACCTCTGGCACGCACGGTTATATTTAGAGGAGTATACCCAAGGCCAAGGTTCCGCATTATTATTTCTACAATGATGGGCTCCAACCGTCCATCACTGTTTCTTCCAAGGCTTTCGTTCCTGAGATAGCCCATACCAAACATCATTTGTAACCCTTTGTTAGTTTCCTCCATGGGCAGGATGGGAGTGGGTCTTTCATCTTGGTATAGTGTGTTTGAGATGTCCTCCTCATACACATTCTCTCAACTGAGATCCCCCCAACGGCGGAATCCAGAAGGTTCTTCTCTAATCGTGTGGACAGGTGTTTCAACTGGCTGGGGTTGCCCATGCGACCTAGAGGTTGTGGTAACTCTCCTACAACAAATGCATTTCTTTTCATTTTGTAATCACTGCATCCATTGTCCTGGATCATGTTTTTGATTTTGGATATGTCAGGGATGGCGGGTGTCTTTGTCACAAAAGTGGAAGCGAGGTTGGATGGGTCTATGTATGAAGTAGATGGTCCTTCATCATTTTTGGGTACTTGGGGGATCTTATAAAACTTGGCTTCCAAGTTTTTGCAGTAGGCGAAAGGTTCAGGATCCCCATATATAGTGACCTCCTCATTCTGATGTGAGAACTTGATGCATTGGTGATAAGTTGAGGCCAATGCCTTCATTCCATGTATCCACAGGTGTCCCAGGAGGATGTTGTATGGTAGGTGGAGGTCGAGGATTTGACAGGTGGTTTCCATAGTTATCGGCCCCACTTGGATGGGGATTTTGATAGTGCCCTGAGACACTCTTTCTTGGTTGTCATACACCCTTATTGTGATGCTTTTGTTCTTATTGATGGAATCCTTGGTGAATCCCAATTTATTTATGAGCTTTAGAGAACAAATGTTAAGGCCTGCACCTCCATCCACCAGTACTTGTTTGACTTTCTTTTTATGGACTAGTACTTGAAGGTGGAGTGCGCGATTATGACATGGCTACGGAGGGAAATCTTGGTCCAAGAATGTAATGATATTTGGGGTAATGATGTTACCCACCATAGCCTAGAATTGCTCTGTGTCAAGGGTGGTGGAGACGGTGGATGCAGCTAATGCTTCATCAAGGATCTTCCTATGGGCTGCAGAGATTTTCAATAGTTCCATGATGGAGATTTGGGTGGGAGTTCTCTTTAGTTGGTTGATGACATTGTAATCATAGGGAATGAATTTTGTATTAGAAATGGGGGTCTTAGCTGGTGCCCCGGTAATGGTAACTTTTCAGCCACGTGTGGTGACTCCACAGTTGTTGTTGGCTCCCTTGACATTTATGACCATGACCATTTCATCAACACACCCGACTATCTCCTCATACACTAGATTAGCACTAGCATACTTTTCCTTGCCCTTATTGTTCCCTTGATTATTTCCTTGATTGCTCCCTTGGTTGTGGTTCGACATCAGATTTGTGTATATTTTCAAATTTTGGTTTTCGGCAGGATGCTCGATATTGATAATTTTATCCTCAATGAGGTCTTGGATGATGTTTTTGAGTCTCATGCAATTGGCGGTGTTATGTCCTTTGAATTTGTGAAAGTCACAAAGGAGGTTCTCATTATACCACAGTGGCTTGGTCATGGGCTCCGTGTATTGCTCTGAGTTAGAGACCTTGATTAGATTTTCTTTGACCAACTTCTTCATTATGGACTCAATTGATTCACCCATGGCTATGAATTTCTGCTTGGGAGGATACTTGTTGCGGGGAGGTGGTTCTCCTTGATTAACCAATTTATTGATTTGATTGTTGGGAGTTGGTTGTTACTGTGCTACTACCGCATTAGTTTGCACATTGTTGCGACATTGATTTTGCGGTTGATGATGGGTTTGGGTATTTTGCTTAGGGGAACTGATGACCACTTTAGCATCGACCATGCCATTGTTCACGATATTTTTATTCCTCGACCAAGTTCAAGGTTTATTATTGTAGTTGTTAGATGGGTGGTTATCCTGCGGTGGAGTGAATGTTGGTGCACCTCCTCATGCAGTAAGGGCTCTTTCGATGTTGAGCGCCTTTGGGATCAGTTGGTCATAAGGTGTGATGCACTGCATTTTCAAGTATAACACCAAGTTTTCATCTAGATTGGCTATGATGGTGCAAACATATTGTTCTTCTGGCATGGTCCACTTGCTCTGATTGGCCTTGGATCACCATCTTTGCAAGAAGGATAAGAATAGCTCCCTTTTTCTTTGTTTGAGTGCAGATAGTTCTTCCAAACTAACATCCACACCCATATTGAAAGCATAATTCTTAAGGAAGGCTTCCATGATTTCCTTGAATGTTTTAATGCTCGTGGGTAGGCGAGAAAACCATTCCATGGCTGGACCAGTCAGACTATGGGGGAAGAGTCACATTAGATACATGTTGTTGTATGCGACCTCCATGCAGTGCACCTAAAATCCCCTTACATGGTTTTTAGGGTTACCCGTTCCATTGTACTTGTCAAATTTGGGGATCTTGAATCCCTTTGGGAACGGTATCATGGTGAGACTTCTATCAAAAGGGTAAGGGAACAATTTGCTTGGTGTTCTTGTGGTTTTTCCTACTTGTAAGTCCAACACTTGTTGTGAAAGCAGTTTGATTTGTGTTGCAACATCCTTGCTTGGGTCGGGAGGTGAAATGAAGGAGTTGTGAGGTGTTTGATGGGTGGGAAGAGTACAAGTGGGCATTTGCTGCAAACTCTTCTATGCGTTCAAAGCCTAATGGTATGCCTACATTTGTGTCAACAATGCTTGTTGTTGATCTTGCTATTGTTGCTCCAACAATGCTTGTTGCTGGTCCATCTGTTGTTGCTCCCATGAAGCTTGTTGTTGGTCAATCTGTTGTTGTGCTAGTAAAGCTTGCTATTGGTCTAGCTATTGTTGCGCCAACAAATCTTGTTGTTGGTCGAGCTGGTGTTGTGCCAACAAAGCTTGTTGTTTAGCTTGTTGTTGTGCCTGAAAGTCTTTCAAGGCTTATTGGTAGGCTTGTAGATGGATTGCTTGCAATTGCACTTGGTATTGTGCTTGAGCTTGTGCTTGGGCTTGAGCTTGGGCTTGGGCTTGGGCTTGGGCTTGGGCTTGGGCTTGGGCTTGCTGCTTTTTCTTGAGTACTCTTTGTTGGTTGGGCTTTTGAAGGGTTTGGATTAGAGTGGTGAATGATTTTGCTGTGTTGGCTTTTGGTGGGATTGGTGGTGGAATGGGAATGACGCCAACCGTTGTGACTGATGAAGGGGTTATGGTGGTGGTTGGGATTTGGGTTGTTGGAGGGGTGGTGGAGATGTTTGGTCCTTGAGAAGGCATACTTTGGGATATTTGAGGACCAACAGATGTGTTTGTGGGGGTTGTTTGAATGGTCATGATTTGTGATGTTGTGGGCAAGAAAAGAGGACTTGATGTGATGCTCATATTGCCCGGATCCGAGAAGCTATCGACGTTTAGGGGGGGAAAACCCAATCCGAGAAGCGATGTGGTTGTGAATAGAAATGGGGGTAGTGGTGGTAGGCTACCTTGGAAAGAAAAAGGATCAGCAACTTTAGTTGTTCTGAATAAAGCACCTTCTCCTTGTGGTAGAGAAGTTGGTATGTTCAACTGATAGGTTGGTGAGGTATGGAATGAAGATGAATCGGTAGGATTATTAAATGTGAGTGGGGCGTATGGGTGCAATGGATTTTTTAGGACATAAATACTTGGCATGGTGGTGATGATTGCCTCTTTGTTAGCCACAAGGCGATGCCTTTGCAATTCTTGAAACATGGCACTCCCCTTGTTCACATTCAGCGAGGTTGGTGTGATGGCCAATGTGGTGTGAGGTATTTCTTGATTGATATTTGACATGGGGGATGCATTTGTAAGAGGCACATTTGTACTAGTGCTTGCGTCAAGGTCGGAAGGGAACTAGACCCCTCCTTCTGCTAGCGTATTCAAGTACTTGAACATGGCACTGACAATTTTGTGGTTCTTTGGATTTTGAACCATTTTTATCATTTCGGATTGTGTCATCCCTATTTCTTTGTTTGTGATCTCCTCCCCCTAGCTCTCCTCTTGAGGCTTTTGTGATGATAAAGGAGAGTTACTTGGGGGATTGCTTGATCCCGCAAGGTTTATTTCAGAGGTTAACCGACTCATGTCTAGAAGTTGATATTTCACTGACATTCTCCATGCTCTTCTTGTATTGAGATCTAGTTTGAACCATAAAAAATAGGGATTGTTTGATCCTAACCTTTCAGGTTCAAAAGAGAAGAAACTAGGAAAGCCAAAGATCAAAAGAGGGCAGTAATGGTGATGGGATGAGTGAATAAAACCTTTTGGAGAACTTTTGAAGGTTTTTTATGCTAAACTTGTAAGGGATTAGATTGATTGTGATAATTTGACTAGATGCTATAAGTTAAATAGGATTGTAGTGAAGTTGTATTCCCTAGGAAGTTGCGTTATCCTAGGGGAACTTGACAAGAATATGAATTAGCTAAGTGTGTTAAGCCAATGTGATTTGTGAACTAGTAAACCTTAGGAGGTTGTGTTATCCTAGAGGTAAATTTAGGCTAGGTGTGTTAAGCCAAGATAGAGTGATGTTGGTTCAACCCTCTAAGTTTAGCATGAGTGCTTTTTCTAGAGTTCTCAAGAAGTTTGATAATGGGATGAGATTTGATTTGATGAAAATATGGATGGTTATGACGCTTTGATCCTAGACTCGAACCTAGACACAACTCTTCCTACAAGATCTTGGTATTGAAGAAAATGCTAGACTTCCTATGGGAGAAAAGCAAACCTTTCAAAAAGTTTGGGATTTTGTTGACAATAAAATGCATACAACGTTGGATTATTCCTTGAGGATTTTTTGTAGAAGTTGTATAAAAGTCTGTCTCTTACTTCAAGGAGCATCTCAAGGTGTTGCTGTAGGTTTTTAGACTAATTTTCTTGAATTTTGGTTTTGGGATTTTGATCTTGCGGGAAATCATTGGAAACGACACACATGAAGTTCAATTTGTCTCTTTTTCTTGGTTTAATGAATTTATTTTTATCAAAGGCACTTGCTTGCTTAGGTTTCAAACTATATATCTAGTGTCCCACTTTCTTTCTCATCCCACAAGGTCCATTGTGTGGAAATCGAGGAAAATAGGGAAAAAGTTACCTATGTTAAACTTTTTGAAGATAAATGATGATAGAATTAAAACACTTAGAAACCTCTAGGGATAGAATCCCTAGGGAAAGCAAGAGTGCTTTAAATTCAACAAAGGTATTTGTCTCCTTAAAGGGGTTTGAAATTTGAAGGTCTTTGTGAATGTATGTTTTCAAATGTTTTTAGGAACCAAGCAATGTGTTCTTTTCTTTCAAGCACTTTTACAATCCTAGGATGATGAGGCAATATCTTGTTGGGTTCCCACTTGAATAAATCCAGCTACGCATATCTTGTGCAAATGGCTAAATGCTTGACCACACTAGCTCCCCTCCACGACACACACTTCTCAGGTCAGCCAAGCATTAGTACCCATGAATCTCCCATGACATACTTTCCATCTCTACAATAAGACCGCATGTATAACGTGAGGCGGCTTTAAAGGACATAAAATTTTGCAACAACAAGATATACAAGGTTTTGGATTTTTTCTAAACAAAGGGTTCTAATGCGGGCATTCCGTTTGTGGGGGATTATCCAACATCGGCGAGAGTCCATTGCTATCCATCTCGTCGGAATAATCCTCGTGATTCTTGAACTTTCCTCAAGAATCCACACTTATATACCGGTTGGAAGTTGCTTGGCTTTAGCGTGTTCCCAGTTGGTTCATTCCCTTGGGTGAGTAATTTTTCCCACAAGGCAGGCCCTCTAAGATAAACAAAAGTGAGCTAACATATCCCGTCATTTACACAACCTTTGTTAAAAAACAAAGGGGAAAACCTCCACAGTATTTCGTGCTCACACTCGCATGTTTTGTTCAATTATTAGGTACCCAAATTGAAATGTGGAGAAAATCATTTTACCAACCTAATATCACCAAAATGCTTTTGATTCTCAAGATCATCATGAAGCGCAAGAGAAGCGCATACGCATTTTAAATGATATTAACTTGTTAAAAGGATTGCAAAACATGGAAAACACTTGTTCATTTTAAACCTCAAAGCAATGATGAGTTCTTTTTAAGCACCAAATAAAATGTAAGATTGCCTTGTTCAATTTTTAACCTTTAAACAAAATCTAGTATGTTTGTCTAAGGTTCTTTTAGGGTTCTCAAATTGTAGCGGTAGGGGCTATAGATAGGCCTCCAAGTCTTAATATTAGGAGAGGGGCGCCCCTACCCCTTTCTAGTTATAGTAGGGGTCCGCCCGGGGTCCTCTCCCTCCTCCCCCTCCTTGGCCTATCGGCGCATAAATGACCCCCCCGGTCCCCCCCTGCACCTGCCCCTCTCCCTACAGGGTTCTATAGTTAGGTAGGGTGGATAGGCCACCTCTCCCAGCTGGGAGAGAGCATACCCATGGATGGATAGTTTCCCTCGACTGACGTAAGGGTAGGGCCATGCCGCACTATAAAGGTAGGGCAATAAGAAATCCCCCCCATCCCCAATGCAGGGCGATAGTCCCTTGGCAACTTTTGAAAGGAAATTTGATTGTTGTTTATTTTAGAACCCAATGGAAAATTAGTGTCCTAAGATCAATGAACTTATCAAATTCTTTAAAGAGTTTTGAAAAACACTTTGTACAACATAAAAAGGCATGGTGTCATAAAAAATAAAGTTGCCTGTTCTTTTTAACCCAAACTGAATTTAGTATTCCTAAGGTCAAAGATTTTTAACAATTTTTTTGAATAGTGTTAATGAACACTTTAGTGTTTAAAAACACTTTGGGTTTAGTGAATATGATGTCATGATAAACTTCTTCCTTTGCTCTAACCTGCCAAAATAATAGAAAACCAGAGAGCAATAAAGACAGAAAACTAGATTAAAGATTAAAAACTCCTAAATTTAAAAAACACATGTTAATTTAATTCTTCACTGTTTTCCCACGACGGAGTTTGCAAAAGCAGTGGAGTTTGGAAAAAGCGGCGCTATATAACGCCACGCAGTTGACTTTGGGCGACACTCTGCAAAGAAAAAGAGCGCAAAAGCGACGTAGTTTGGAAGCGGCTTAGTTTGAAAATTTAAAATTTTTCAGGTAGGAAGGATAGAGTGGAAGAGTTTGGAGAAAGCATGGTGTGATACTGTGCTATGGTGATAAAAGCGGTGGAATATTGCACCGCAGGGGTGGGCGCGGCGGAGTTAGAAATTTAAAAAAAAAGACAGGCGGGTGGGATACATGGTGAAGTTAGGGGACTTAGGCGCAGGTCAATATGACGCCGTGTCTCTGAAAGCGGTGAAGTATTGCGTCGCGGTGTTGAAAGCGGCTCGATATAGCGTTGCGCGGTTGAGTTTGTCGTGTTTGCACAAAAAATGTTAGAAACAACGAAATCTTTTGAAAAAACATGATTTAAAAGCTTGAATTCGCCCTCCTTCTAGCACCAAAATGTGAACCCCTAAACCTGCAAATGCACAAGAGCAAAAAAACACATTAGTTGTTAGTTCAAATGCATGCAAACAAGTATGATAGATTCCCCATAAAATCCATCTATTCAAACTAAACTAGGAAAATGAAGAACACCATAAACTTGAAACAAAAGAGATTCAATCCTAATTAAGCTAATAACATGATGATCTTATGGGGGAATTGGTGTCAATGAAGTGTTAAAATTGGCCCTTTCCCAATTTCTAAGTAGCAATGGTGTGTAAATGAGAAATGGTCAAATCTCCAAAGAGATTTGAGCATAACCTTGTTGCAAATCTTGACAAAATGATGGATAGTTGATAGAAATGGGAAAAATTGGCTCTCAAGTTGAAGAGAGTAACTTTGCATATGATTGTGGATGGTGATGGATTTGAGTATAGTAAGTTTACTCAAATTGTGGATATTAGAATGAGAGGAAGAGTCTCTCATTTATAGATTTCCAAATGGAAGAGAGAGTGAAAATAAACAATGTGGGACAAAAGATAATCCAATGGAATTGTGTCACTTGTCCACATGTGATTGGATGAAAAATGAGCACATTTTGGCCAATGTGCATGATAAATGCATAAATTTGAATTTTGAAATATTGAAGTGACAAGGTGGATGAGAAGTCAAATGGAGTTATGACCACTTGGCTCAAAGCAAAGGACATGTAAGATGTCTTAAATGCCTTGTTGGAAGGACCAAGTCCACTTGGCCTTTTTGAATTCAAATGAGGGAATATTCTTTTTTGATGCTTTGTGAGAGAAAATAGATGAATTAATAAATCAAAGTATTTGATTTAGTGTGCAAGTTGCATTCTCTAGAGAAATTTAATGAAATGGATAAACTTAATCATGGTTTTGATTAAATTAATGAAGAATTGGGTGATGTGACAATTTTAGACTTAGATTTATGAATTGATTTAAGTCAAGAATTGAGAGAAAATGATTCATTAAATAAATAATTTGATTTATTTAATCAAGAAGGAACCTATTAGATTAAATTAAATAAGGTTTTAATTTATTTAATTTAATAAGAGGACTCTAGAGAATTTAATCAAATAAAATGATTTATTTAATTAAATAGATATGTTAGGTTAATTATATTAAATTTATTAATTTAATCAGAGGAGGTGATAGACTTAATCCAATAAATAATGATTTATTAGAAGAGATAGAACGTGATGAAATGCCGAGAATGTGTTTTAGGAGGAAATGTTGTTAGTAATCAGGATCAGGTGTGCCAAAATGAACTTGTACATTTTCCATGTCTACAGCTACTATTGATTTTCATGTATTGATACAAAGGGAGATACAACTTGATAGAGGGAGAAATACTGGTAAAAGATGGTGTTTCTACCATATCTATATAATTGATGATGCACAATTGGATGAAATGAATATAAGGATTTAAAAAACATACACATAGATATCTATGCAAAATTGGGTGCTACAAAAAAATACAAATAAAGAAAATATATAGTAGATCAAAATGATTAAAACATTTAGTATAAGGATTCATAAAATCTAGTGATAACTTGCAGATTTTAGTTTTATAGAACCCATTGATGATATGCATTTGAGTTTTCATTTTCAAAAAATTGAAATGAAGAACATTCGATTTTCTTATATATTAATTATTGGATGCATTTTTCCTTGTTGCTAGATAAAACATTTGATAAAATCACTATTGTAAGTAAATAAATTTACCCATATTTGACGAGAAAGAGAAGAAATAAACACGTACCTTGTTTCTTTCTATGATAATTTGTCAAGTTTTGTTTGCATCTATTTTCTTCTTTATCTTTTAAAAATTTTCGTTGAGCTTTGTTTTTTATTTTTGCTTTTTGTTCCATTTTCTTCTTCAAAACACAAATGTTTGATTTTATCTAACAACAAATTCTCCTACAAAATGCAAAAAACCTGTCACAAAACATTTTCAAAAAATATAAAACATTTTTTCACCTGTTATTTGTCTTTTTCATTCGACATGTTTGAAAGCTCGCCTGGAAAACGCCGTTTACAGAGGAGCTCGGAAAAATGCACAAAAACCATGGAAAAGTTGTTTGACTCTCATATGTATACTGGAGGAGTTCGATCAAACCCATTTCAAGGGGGTTTGAACGAACCCCTTTAAAATAATTTCCCTCATTATTTTAATGTGGTTCGGCCGAACCTCTTCAAGTGGTTTAGCCGAACCTAGGTTCAACCGAACCACATTAAAAGGTTCGATCGAACATATGTTTGGTCAAACACCCTTTTTCCCCTAGCTTCTCAAAAAATAGATTTTTTTTTTTTGTAAAAAATTGTCGTTCGAAGCTCAATTTGAAATTGAAAATGCACAAAAATTCAAAAATCCAGCTAGATAATGATAGTCCTCGGAATGAGCTATTCGTCAAATATAATTTTAATATGATTTTCTTTTATTATGTATTTTATTTTTTAGTTTTATTAAACATAGGTTTTTCACTGAAAATCAAAATCTCTGGTCTGCACATGTCGAAAAATAACAGATTATCAAAATAATTTTTTTAAAAATATGTTGAAGCTGGGTATTGATGTCCTTGATCAATTAAAAAAAATAAAATTGAATTTTGATTCATACAGAAAAAGTTATGTTGTATACAATCCGCATATGTCTGAATTGCAATTGGTTTGACTTTGGAACTTGATTAAGGAAAAAATATTCAATAAAAAAATATGAGACCAAATGCAAGTGTTAGATATCGTAGTTACAAATCTAAATTCGAAAAAATTAGAATTTTATTCTTCATACAAAAAAATTTATGTTGTATACGGTGAGCATCACTTTTTAAAAATGTTGATTTCTGAAAAAAACCAGTTTTCGTGGGAGATGAAAAAAAAAGTGCAATCTAATTCCAAAAATTTTGAAAAAATATTTTTAGAATCTACAGACAAAATGTGATGAGACTCTAGTTTGTATCATTTTCAAATTCCTCACGATTTAGCTGCTACAAGAGCCCGAAAGTGAAGATTTAGTTAAAAATAATAATTGCAGTGTCCAGTTTGCCCAAAAATTGTAAACCACTATTGTGGGATCACCCATTGGGTAAACAAATATCAGAAAGTTCATTACAATAGTTTGTAGAGAAGGGGGAATTTCTACTCATGAGTTCTCTTCATTCAGAGAGCCTCCTACGATGAATTGCCCTAAACTACCTCAAGGAACAATGACAAGAGTTCTAGAATTTGAAAGAGTGGGTCACAAAGATTCTCTGAGAAAATTGACAAGCTCTCGACCAAAAAATGACAACACATAATACAGACAACAACGCAACGCGATAGTGTCTCAGAGGCGCATTGGCATCTCGTATAGACCATAGAACAATTTTATCATAGAGAATGGCTAAGTGAATACTTCTACTCTGATTGTTGGGAACTTCTAGAATGATAGGAAGTGATAAAGCTGAAATAAATAGAAATAGAAATGATAAAGATAAGGAGAAGAAAGGAAATGCTTATAACCACACAAGTGATGAGGTCGAGCCAACACGTGAATGTCTTCAATACTTGCACACGAGAGAGAGAGAGAGAGAGAGAGAGAGAGAGAGAGAGAGAGAGAGAGAGAGAGAGAAATTGTTGGGGCTGTATAGGGGTTTTCCTCAGTCAAACCCCTGTTTTGGTGTTCCCACCTCCATGGACAACCAAGATAGATAGAGAGAAAAGTACACTAAGAAGTGAAAGGAAGAACACAAAAGCACTACAAAACAGTGTTATGCTACTCAACCAAGTAATAGAGAAGAGGAGTGGAAAGCTTACCACCTCCACCCAAAGTGCTCAAGGCTAGTGGGGGAGAAAATGAGAGGAACTCAAGCCTCTGTTGCAATGGTGTTTTGTTCCACACTTGCTCTACTGAGTTGATGGAGTGTTGATGTGTTGCTATGGAGTGTAAAGTGTTGCTTGAGAGTTGGGTTGAATGCTTAGAATGCTTGTATAAGTTGTAGAAGAGATTGTGAAGAGCTCCGAGAGGGCTTAGAGAGAGCTAGAGGGTGTAGAGCTATCCAAAAATGGATGAAGAAGAGGTCCATTTGAAATAGAGATGAAGGAAGCGACCATATTTGGGTCGGTCAGCCGAAGAGGGCATTACAAGTTGACCCCCAATGGGAAGTGTAATGCCTCTACAGGCTCCAAATGTGAGAGTATGTCAGGGATGTAAGTGCACCGTGCAGGCATCTCCAACAGTTATTCCTCTACCAACACATAGAATAGACACCAAGTGGAATGAAGGTAGTGGGCTTATGTGGAATTTCACCTCCGAGTTTGGTTTTCTAAAATGAGGAAGGGTATAAGGGGAATTTTCCTAAGGGGTGCAAATTTGCTCTTATACATGGTCAAATATAATTGTAACTTTAGATTCATGAATTTAGAGATAATATACATTCGTCTTTATTGTAACTAAAGTTATTCATTGATTCATACAATGTACGAACATGTGTTACCAATTTATTATTAGAGTGTAGAGTACTTTACTTGGATGCCAATCCAAGTATCATGCCTACTTTTCCTCCTATACACCATTACAATGATATGTTCAACTTCATAAGGATGTTACTAAGGTGGTGGGCTTTTAGAGGTCTTCAATCCATTTGATTGGTATAGTGATTCTAAAATCTAAGCAATCTTGTAGCTAATTTCTAGAACCAATCCAATAGAACCATGGAATCCACCACTTAGCCAATCTAGAACTCAATATCACTAGATTGACCAATTGACATATGCACAAGCATGCATACGTATAGACACAAACATGTCTCTAAACATTTGAGTCACAATTACATTCAACACAATTTGGGGGACTACAACCACTCCAATGGGGCCTAACACATATTAACAAGGAAATACCTTGATCACAATGCAACACCTTACTATACCAAATCAACACTATCCAACTTCAAACTAACATACTAATCATCCTAAGAACACCTTGTTAATCAAGGCAACACCTCACTATGGAAAGACATGCTATTCAGCTTGTATTAGAGATATTAAATATCCCATCTCTACTAGGATGACCATCATTTTGATTTTTGATTCACCAAAATGACCACTATGTTACTTTATGCATGAATGACCACAAAGTTATTGTCTCTATAAATTAGTGACTATACAACTCCATTGAGGCCTAAAGGATGATCAACGATTTAGTCCACAAAATCTTCCTTGTGGCTAGATCAAATGCATATTGTGCTACAATAGATCAAACTCTTACATGATGATCCCAACATAGACATGAAACCCATGAATTCACAAACATAAAATGGCATAATCACACAACAACCACATTGAAAACTCTAACTTGAAAACATATCATCACAATTTAATAACATCACTAATCACACACACATAATGCACATCCACTATATTATTTCACTAGTTTCAACCTAAGCATATACCTTATCTAAACCTTCCTCAAATCTCCTAATCTCATATACTCTTCGCTAAATTTTATGATGAATTGTAATTACAGTTACGATATCAAAATTACTCCAAAAATTGAATATGTAGGTTTTATGAATATATAGCTACATTTTGCATACATGTCTATCACAGCTGTTCCAAAGCTCCCATTCGGTACAAGTTGGGAGGAGGCTGGCAAAGGTTGTAGAGTTCGGCTTGACACCAGCCAATCGTATTTGGTTGAAAGTTTCTAAAGCCTTTTCAAAAAATACTTTTTGTTAATATCCAGCAACCAGGGCATTCCATGAGAACAAATTTCTTTGATGCATTCTATCAAAAAGTTCTTGTGCCTGGTCTATGCTTCAAAATTTTTGCATACATGTCTACCAGATTGCAACTACAACATTTTCCAGAATTCCTTTATCCATTATCCTGCGATGAATGTCCATGCCATATTCCAAAGCTCCCATTTTGGGAGAGGCGGGAGGAATACTGGCAAAGGTTGCGAAGTCTGGGTTTACGGCTGCCAATTGCATTTAGTTGAAAGTTTCTAAATCTTTTTCAACAAACACATTTTGTGCATATCCTGCAATCATAGCATTCCATGAGACCATATTTCTTTGAGGCATCCGGTCAAATAGTTCACGTGCCCTGTCTGTGCTTCCGCATTTTGCATACATGTCTACTAGAGGATTTCTACTGGAATATCTAATAATAATCCTCCTTCCATTAGGGTTGTATGGGTGTCCATACCCTGTTCCAAAGCTCCCACTTTGGCACAGGTCGGGAGTACACTGGCAAAAAAATGTTTGAATTGATTTTAACCACGACGGAATGAAAGAGGATGTTAAAATCTTCAAATTTTTCGGTATGGGTTGCAGCTTTGGTGTTTCGGCAATTTAGATAGCCAACGACTTGCTATTCAATTTTTGCTACATGCTCTGTAGATGGAGTTTCTCTTGCTATTCATGTATTGGTTGTAGTAGTCGATATAACAGCACAATTTACTGCCAACTTCTCAGGCTCTGTGTAATCAAGAGTAGGGAAGTCCATCTCCCAGTCTGTGTTAAATGACACTGATGTAAGATTCAAGTTTTGTGTCAAGTCTGTCGACTATATTTATACAATATGTGGTGGTATAATCTATAAGGCTAACTCCACGAAGCCTCACCATTTATTTCTCCACCGCCACAAGGTAGTATGCATCCATTCAAAGCTAGGCTTCCATAAGAAACAACAGCAGAGGAAAAAAGACATCAAAGCAGCTTTCTGTTTCGGCAGGTGATGGGAGTCTCGACTCTAGAGTGAATTTCCCGGAAGGAATATCTTGACCACTAGAAATCCTCCTGTTGCTGCTTGAGCGGGAGAGGCAGATTCGAAGTTTAAATTCAAACTAAACCGTCAATTTCATTATCAATGAGTGTGACAGCTGGATTGGGCAGAAGTTGCAGTGACCGTGACTGTCAAGAGCTAGAGGAGTGCAGTGGAAAAGAAAACGAGGAACGGAAGATGAAGATAAAATAGAGAATCTGACCGAATGATGTAAGAGTAGGACCCATAGCCACGTAAGAAGTCAAACCTGTGTGTTTTTTAAGCCCGACCCTTTCAATCCTATGATCGAAAACATTGCTTTCACTGAAGAAATTTCTAAAAATAATAATAGATTTATTCCTTTTAGAGGCTTCATCACTAATTCAATTACTATCCTCCCAAATTTCTTTTAGTCTATATGAAGAGTGGTGTTTCATAATGGTTAGATGAAAAACTTAGTGTTCTTATCTTAACCTTTTAGGCAAATTGATCTAGATCTCTAACTTCAAAAGTCTTCTTTTTTACCAATTAAGGAATGAAGCTTGCATAAAAGAATTTCAAAGCTTTCACCTCTGCGCTGGAATTCCCTTTGATGGTGTTGGACAAACGTAGAAGAAAATGGAAACGACTTTGTGCATGATGTGGGTAATGGAAGGATTGAAAAAAAAATGGAATAAGTCGTTTACCGTAGTGGGTATGGGGCTGCACTTCATTGTCTTGCGAAGAAGTATATATTGTGAGTTTTAAGTATAAAAGATGTTGCAGAGGAAGCACAGCTGACGACATTGTCCTCACTCTTCCGTCCTTCAACATTTTTGACGTTTTCAAATGAAGCGTAAGTTGTATGTTTCTTCAGTCTAGCATTTGAATTGTTCCAACGAGAAGCGTAATTTCTGAGTCTCTTGTGAAAAATTCCTATTGCAGTCATTGATTATTAATCTCCTATCTTAAAAGATTATTTAACTGCTGAAAACTAATTCACAGCTAATATCGAAAAATAACACAACTGCAACGTCACTAATAAAAATACGGAAAGAAATGTGTAACACAATGAACACAATATTTTCGGACAAATTGTCCCTGGAAAAACTCCTAAGGGAAAACTAGTTCTACAGATGAGGAATTATATTAACTTCAGCAAATTAAGAGATACAAAGATTCCTTGCCTCTTACTGGCAGAACTCCGACAATCTCCCAACTTCCCACTGATATTCCCCCGCTGCTATCCCCAATGCTATCACTACGCCCTTGCTAACACTGCAAGACTGTTTGCTATCACTGCAAACTCACAAACTCATTTGCTAGCACTGAAAATGCTTTTACAAAAACTTCTATATTCTCCATATGCCTAATGACCCCTTTTTATACTCCTCTCATTGGAAAACCAACGGCCAAGATCGATTCTCAATTGATGGCTGAGATAAATAACAACTTACCAACCACAACAAATTTGGTTGCAAGGTGTCACTAAAAGAAATCAATAATTAAATAATAATTATCACATCTCAACAATAAAATAACTATTATCTAATCCTAGCAAATGGATGAACAACTGTCCAAGCTAACAAACTAACACTCCCTCTTAGCGAGGAAGCTGTTATGCATGACACCCATCTTATCTCTGAAGAAGATAAATTTTTCCTTCCCCAATGCTTTAGTCAGAATGTCTGCTACCTGCTCCTCTGTAGGTATGTATTGTAGCTGAACAATACCTCACTGTACACAATCCCTAATGAAGTGATACCTGATATCTATATGTTTAGACCTATCATGAAACACTGGATTCTTAGACAATTTGATGCAACTCTGATTGTCGCAGTGTAACACAGTAGTCTCAACCTTCTGACCAAACAAAGCCACTAGCAACTTTCGAAGCCATATAGATTCACATGTTGCCATGCTAGCTGCAATGTATTCTACTTCTGATGAACTCAGAGCCACAAACTTCTGCTTCCTGCTAAACCAAGAAACAACTCCTGATCCTAAACTGAAACAACACCCTGAAGTGCTCCTTTTGTCTATTGTACTGCCTGCTCAATCTACATCAGTATAGCCTATCAACTTGATTCCTTCACCTCGAACATATCTGATCCCATACTCAACTGTACCATGCAAATAACACAACACATGCTTGGCTGCTGTCCAATGCACTCTCTTTGGTTCAACCATGAACTGACTAAGAGAGTTTACTGCAAATGCTATATCCGGCCTGGTGTTGACCAAATACATGAGCGAACCAATTAACTACCTATATAAGGTGGGATCTACATCTTTGTCTTTAGATGTATCTACCTTCCTCCAATTAGTGATCATAGGTGTAGACATGGCTTTGCAATCCTCCATCTCGAATCTCTTCAAGATTTCAATACAATATTTCCCTTGACCAAGGAAAATCTCTCCATCTGTCTGCCACACCTCCATGCCTAGAAAATAGTGCATGAGTCCCAAATCCTTCATCTTGAATTCTTTTGCAAGGTCCTTCTTGCAATCTTCTATGAGCCCTAGTGCACCTGTAAGAAACAAGTCATCTACATATAGAACAAGAATGAGAACTTCACCCCCAACCACCAAGTAGTAGAGGTTAGCATCTGCCTCACTCTTCATAAAGCCCATTTCCTGCAAGTATGTATCAATGCGCTCATACCACGCTTTAGGAGCCTGTTTGAGTCCGTACAAGGCTTTCTTCAATTTGCACACGTGGGTCTCTTTGTTGTGTGCTACAAAGCCTTCTGGTTGTTCTATGTATACCTCTTCCTTTAATTCACCATTAAGGAATGCTGTTTTGACATCCATTTGATGGATCTGCCATCCCATCTGCACTGCAAATGAGATAACAGCTCGTATAGAAGTATACTTGGCCACTAGAGCAAATGTCTCCTCATAGTCTATTCCCTCCTTCTGAGAGAACCCCTTGGCCACAAACCTTGCCTTGTATTTCTCGATGCTACCATCTGCACCGTGCTTTATCTTGAAGATCCAGCGTAATCCAACTATTGACCTATCTGTTGGTCTAGGCACTACCTCCCACACATCATTCTACATTATTGAAGTATATTCCTCAACCATAGCATCTCGCCATACCTGATGTTGTGAAGCCTCTAGATAGTTGGATGGTTCACTATCTACCAACTGGCTGACTAATGCCACATAGTCATTGAACTTGGCTAGTTCTCTCCTTTGTCTCGTACTCTTCCTAGGAGCTCCCATAGACTCCTGAGTATCCCTTTGTGTGTCTTGAACCTCACGGTTCCTGCTACCAACTGTAGAGGATGAAATATCAACCTCTATATCTTCTAGATGCATATCCTGTTGCACCAGTTGCTCCATACTCTGTGAATCTTCACTACCTGAGTCTATGCTTGTACTAGTAACAGTACTTGAGCTTTGCTACCCTTGACTTGGACTTGGAGATTTTGTTGGCTGCTCACTTTGATTATCTGCTGGCAAATCTCTAGACCTTCTAAACGCCTTATCCTCCATGAACTTGACATTGCGTCTGACAATAATTCTTCTAGTCCCTGGAATAAAAATCCTAAATGCCTTTGAAGTTTCACTATACCCAACAAGGTACCCCTTCTCTGCAGTCTGATCTAACTTGGTACGTGTATCTCCTGGAATATGACAATATGCCAAACTCCTAAATATCCTGAAGTGACCAACATCTGGCTTTTTCCCTGTGAAAGCTTCCTCTGGTGTCATCTTCCCTAGTACCTTGTGTGGAACCCTGTTCTGAATGTAAACTGCAGTACTACACGCCTCTGCCCATAGGTAACGCGACATGTCCTGGTCATGTAGCATAGCCCTTGCTGCCTCCGATATAGAACGGTTCTTCCTCTCAGCAACTCCATTCTGCTGTGGATTGTAAGGAACAGTCCACTCTCTCTTGATTCCTTCTCTGGTACAGAAATCCTGGAAGACATTTCCTTTGTACTCGCCTCCATTGTCTGACCGAAGAACCTTTATCTTTTTTCCTGTCGAGTTCTCCACAAGAGCCTTGAACTCTTGAAAGCGACTGAAAACCTCATCCTTGGTCTTCAAGAAGTATATCCAGGTCTTCCTGGAAAAATCATCAATAAAAGTAACATAGTACTCATATCCTCTAAGAGACTTTGTTGACATTGGTCCACATACATCCGAATGTACTAGATCAAGAACACCCTTAGATCTATTATCACTCCTTGGAAAAGATGCTTTCGCAAACTTCCCCAACACACATCCCTTACATACATCATCATGCTCTATGCTCACCTCTGGAACACCTATCACTGTCTCACGAAGCAATTTAAGTGCTCCATGATGAATATGGCCCATCCTCCTATGCCATAGCTCTCCAAGATTTCTAGGATTACTACTGCTCATGAGTGCCTTAGGAGTATCAAACTGTAACCTATAAAGGCGACCACTCCTAACTCCAATAGTTATGGGTGATTTCCAATCCTTGTGCTTAATCAACACATGTGTTCCTCTAAAAAGTACATTATACCCTTTATCCTGAAGAACAGATACAAAAATCAGATTCATACCTAAGCCTGGAACATGCAAGACATCATGAAGTGGAACTATCTTTCCATTCTCCCTCTGAAACTGAACAGTCCCTTTCCCAACTGGGTTGAGCTTGGACAAGTTCCCCATAGAAATCTGGATATTGGTTTCCTCCTCCTTGTAACTGGAGAAGTACTCTCTAACTCCTGTCATATGAAATGATGCTCCACTGTCTATATACCAAACACTCTGTGAGGTTGAGCTAATCATACAAGCTATGAGTGCAAACTCATCCTCCAATCTACTAGAGAGCTCCTCTGCACTTGCTGAAGCCGCCACTTGGTTTTTTCCCTTCTTATCTTTCTTCCTTTGTGGGCAATCGCTGACATAGTGGCCAAACTCGTGACAACCAAAGCACTTGACCTTAGATAGGTCCTTCTTCTTCTCACCTTGAGAATTTGATCCTTTTCTAAATCCCTTCTTTGCTTTCCCTTTTCCCTCTAGGGCAACGTTTTCTTGTTCTCCCTCACTTTTCTGACTCTTGTTGTTGGCTCCATTAACAAGACTTAGTCTAAGCTCCTCCTGAGTGAAATCACTCCACAGTCGATCCCAACTCGGTAGGGTGTCTCGTCCATTGATAACTTGAACAAAGACATCTCATTGCTTAGTAAACCCATTTAAGGCTATCCTTACTAGCTCATCATCTTCTGGCTTATCTCCAACAGCTGCTAACTCATCCTTGACAAGTCTAAGTCTGATGAGGTAACTTGTAACGTCTTCTCCCTTGTTCATTCGGGTATTCCTCAACTTTTCTCTGAGAATCAGCTTCCTATTAGTGGTAGCATTCTGGTACAGTTTTATAATGGCATCCCACATCTTATTCGCCATATCTAACTCGGAGATATGCAGAACAATATGATCCTTGACACCATCAAGGATAATCCTCCTCGCCTTGGCATCCTCTTTCTTGTATGCTACAAGTTGTGTTGCATCTGTAGGTACAGCTACAACAGTGGTAACATAATCTTTGATACCATTCTCTTCCAACAATAAAGAAAGTCTGGCCTTCCAGACACCAAAATTCGAGGCACCATCTAATCTGTCCTGATCTCTCAAACTAGCTGAAGCCATCTCAAAGGATAAAAGCAATAATAATTTAAAAGATCAAACTAGGTTATATAAACCCTCAATTTCTTTCCTAGGGCAAACCTTTTCTACCCTTAACACAGCTCTGATACCATGTGAAAAATTCCTATTGCAGTCACTGATTATTAATCTCCTATCTTAAAAGATTATTTAACTGCTGAAAACTAATTCACAGCTAATATCAAAAAATAACACAACTGCAACTTCACTAATAAAAATACGGAAAGAAATGTGTAACACAATGAACACAATATTTTCGGACAAATTGTCTCTGAAAAACCCCTAAGGGAAAACCAGTTCTATAGATGAGGAATTATATTAACTTCAACAAATTAAGAGATACAAAGATTCCTTGCCTCTTACTGGCAGAACTCCGACAATATCCCAACTTCCCACTGATATTCCCCCGCTGCTATCCCCAACGCTATCACTGCGCCCTTGCTAACACTGCAAGACTGTTTGCTATCACTGCAAACTCACAAACTCATTTGCTAGCACTGCAAATGCTTTTACAAAAACTTCTATATTCTCCATATGCCCAATGACCCTTTTTTATACTCCTCTCATTGGAAAACCAACGGCCAAGATCAATTCTCAATCGACGACTGAGATAAATAACAACTTACCAACCACAACAAATTTGGTTGCAAAGTGTCACTAAAAGAAATCAATAATTAAATAATAATTATCACATCTCAACAATAAAATAACTATTATCTAATCCTAGCAAATGGACGAACAGCTGTCCAAACTAACAAACTAACATCTCTTCCTTGTCATCGTTGAAATGGTCAAAGGAATTGGCATTTCCCTGCTTCATTCTTCATTCTCTGCTATATATCATATCATCTACTAGTAGTGGTAAAGCAGTTTCACAATGGAGACGGCTGCGCAATTTGCCGTGGAGCTTGGTTTGCAAGGGATTTGCAAAGCCAGTTTATTCGTTTATAAAGGTTTGCGCGGTTCTGATTGTAAGAAACTCGAACAAATTGTGAATAGTTTGTTGCCGATCATCAGAGAGATATGCAGTTCGAGTTCGGAATCGTCATCAAACTTATCACTAAAAAAATTCCAAGAATTCCGCGACAATCTTGTCGAGGGCAATCAGCTGGTAGACGACTACAAAAGAAGTCGAAATCCAGTCCGGCGGCTGAAAATCAACGAACGCGTGAAGAATCTGGAGGAGTCTATTAACGAATTCATTCAAAAAGAACTCCAGGTCGTCATGGCGAGTGCGCAGGTTTATCTCTCCAACCAATTGGGAACTGTGCTTGGCCTTCAGGACGACATGGTGAATGCGCAGGTTTGTCTCTCCTCCCAACTGGAAATTGTGAGTGAAGGAATGGAAGCTGTGCGTGGACGGGTGGAGGCTGTGCATGAAGCAGTGGTAACTCTGGGTGAAGCGGTGGAAAGTGGGATGCAAACTCTGGGTAAAGCGGTGGACACCGGGATGCAAACTCTGGTGGACACTCTGCATGAAGAGTTAAAGAATTTCATGTCCAAATTTGAGGAACAAGTTGAGAGATCTCGGCAGGATGAGAGCCTGTGCGCCCCGCCAGATACTCCGAGCGGCTTCATGGGTTTCGATAAACACATAAAGGAATTGAAGAAGTTTGTGTTGGAGGACGGAGTAGATGTGGTTGGAGTTACAGCCATGGGTGGAGCAGGAAAATCCACACTTGCAAACGCTGTTTGTAATGACGATGAAATCAGAGGTAACAGCAGCTCGTACGCTCTCTTTATAATTTACGCTCTTAATGCTTTTGAGTTCTGTACTACCTTCAATTTGTGCTGGTTTTGCATTGGATGTTTTATTATATCTGTAACATTAAGTTTGGGTATGGGAGCGCTAAGCAAACTTAGAAAATGCCACGACTGATATCCAGCAGCATTATTTTCCTAATTAATCTTGGCAAGTACCTCATTTTCTTTGGATCTGTCATAGATCGATCCTTTGCATTGCATTTGTGCTTAAAAATAAAGCTGTCATTAATGGGACTGGCTGTTGACCCAGCAACCCCATTGATAATTTACGTTGTCACAAAATTGAATTTAAGCTCCCCAGTTTTACCCTGTATTTGTAACTCCCAAAGAGGAAAAGGAATCTTTCTAATCTTTCCCATGATTTGCAGAGTACTTCAAGAAGAGAGTAATATACATTGTGGTTTCAGAAAGCCCAGATCTCCTTAGTATCCTCAAGACCATGTGGAAAGAATACGTTGGTGGGGAAGAACCAGACTTTACCAACGTTGAAGACGCACGGAACAAATTGCAGAGGCAAATCAACTCAATAAAAAAACCCACTCTGGTCGTGTTGGATGACATTTGGTCCAAATTCCACCTGGAAAGACTGTTATTTGAAGGGGAGCAATACAGGACTCTAGTAACAACGAGAGATATAAACGTCATTCCAGAAGGGCCCAAGACACGCGTTTATGAGCTACCGTTGTTACAACAGAAGCACGCTCTGTCACTTTTCTGCTACCATGCCTTTGGCGAACCTTCCATTCCAATTGGTCGTGATAAAGAACTGGTCGAAAAGGTAGCCTGCTACTCACAATACCTTGTTCTTTGTTTGCTTGCTCTCTTCAACTATATTCGCCAGGTCTGAATTCTTCATTTAATTGTATTCATGTGCAGGTGCAACAAGAGTGTAATGGTCTGCCACTAGCTCTTAAAGTAATTGGTAGCTCTCTGTATGGTAAGTCGGACAATTTTTGGGAACGAGCTAAGAAAAGCCTTTCAACGGGAGAACATTTCAAGGATGATCACAAAGAGAGCCTTCTTAATAAATTGAAAACAAGCATCGATGTGTTGGAGGACAATGAAAAGCAGTGCTTCTTGGACCTGGGTGCATTCCCACCAAGAAAAATGATTCCTGCAAAGGCATTGCTAGACATTTGGGTTTATGTTCGTAGAATGAAGTCGGGCCAAGCCGATATGCTTTTATGGAAGTTTGCAGATCGCCATCTATTGGATTTGAAGAAGAATCACGAGTAAGGAACATGCTTACTTATAGCAAACTTTTATTATGTCTCTTTGTGCTTGATACAAACTTCGTTCGATTAAGGGGTTCTGAGACGAACTTTGAAATGAGAAGTTTGGCCTCATCATATAGAAGCTCGAAACTTCTTGAATGGTTGTAGTATAAATTTATTTTAAGATTTGGGAGTTTAGTATTACTGAATTGCACGGAAAGTCGGACTTCAAAAGAACAGATCTTCATTTGGAGGAAACCGAGTAGAATCCTTTTCAACTTTCGCCTGATATATTATATTTTTAAACCTTGTTGGTAGCTGAAACAATCAATTTAATTTTCTCGGTTCTGATACCATAATTTCTTAATAACACTTTTCCCTTACATGTCATGCCAGGACCGCAGACAATACAGATGACTGCACGGAGGCATATTCCTTTTTCCAACATGATGTAATGAGAGATTTGGCTCTGTATTTGGTGATTCGGGACAATAGTTTTCATCGTAGGAGGCTATTTATGCCTAAAATGAAAAATCACTTTCCCTCAGAGTGGGAAACAGATAAAGTTCTTTCATCTAAAGCCCAGATTGTTTCCATTCACACAGGTAACTGCTACAGCTTGTATTTTAGATTGTAATTCAAGTTTGGCTGTGATTTTGCTTCAAAATACTGAAAATTTATAGTCACAGATAGCTTCAGAACTAAAAAATTAATCATAGCATAGCTTTTGACTTCCATGTTTGTTTGGAATATTTAGGGGCAATGAAGGACGCAGACTGGCCCAAAATGGAGTTCCCTGAGGTGGAAGCTTTGGTTTTATATTTCACTGCAAGTGAATATTGCATTCCAACGTTTTTGCACACAATGAAAAATCTCAAGGTTCTGATAATCCATAATAATGACGGAGCAAAACGAAGCAAGCTCAGTGGAGTGGCTGCTTTTCAAAAACTTTCTCGACTTAAAGCTCTGCATCTTGAAAAGCTGATAGTTCCTGAGGAATGCCAGGTCTTGAAGAGTTTGGAGAAAATATACATGAGTCTATGTGAGGGCCTTGGTAGGGATAAAACGCTCAACTTTCCTGAGCTTTTGGAATTCAATGTAGGATACTGCATTGATCTTGAGGAGTTGCCAGCAGGACTCTGTTCTTCAATTTCTCTGAAAATATTGTCAGTTACTCATTGCCATCGCCTTGCAAAACTACCTAATGAGCTGGGTAAGCTTGAATCACTTAAGGAAATAAGATTGTGTGAATCTCTAGGCTTGGAATCACTGCCATCCTCCATCTGCAGTCTTAAAAAACTAAAACTCCTTGACATTTCATCGTGCATACGTTTGAAGGTGAACAGGGGAGCACTTTGTGAATTGAAGGAAACTCTTCAAACATTAGCCAAACGGGTGATCTGTGATAAGAAGAATGAGTGGATGTTCAAAAGGAACCCCAGGACTGACCTTAAAGTTCAAGCTGTTGAAGAGAAAGAACCCAATTTGGATTGGCTGGATTAGGAAGGGAGGAAACTAGAGTTTTGATAGGTACACCATACAATATGCTGTATTGGAGGCTCTTAGTTGTGTATGTTCTCTTATGAAATTAACTTCTGATAGAAACATCATACAATATTGATATTTTATGTATACAACATATGATAATTATCATTTTGAATGGTGCCAAATATAAAATTATTAAAATTATTATGAGATGATTTGAAACATAAGGATGCAAGCTAAAATCTGTAAGCATTGTATTATTTATATTGTCCTTTCATAAGGAGTTATGATGATTATGTATAATGTATAAGATTTTGTGTTTAAGTTATAATGAATTATTTTTTATAATTTATGGGTTTATGAAGTATAAAATTATTGTAGATTTCTTTAAGAATTGCTAATCTTTATTAAAAATTGTAAGCTCAATTAGTTACAATAAGAAAAGGGCAAACAACATTTGGGAAAAGACTAGGGAGGCTTGGTAGACCTAAAAAGATTGTTGAGGATGAGTATGTAAGTCTTATTCAATATTGTGTATTTTGGCATTTCATCTAATTTCATTAAAGCATACATTTTTTTGTCTTTGTGTTTCATTTTTTCCCATGTAATTTATCCCATTGTCTATGATCCATACCTTGTGAACCAAATATTGTTAATATAAAATTATTGTTGCAAAAAAATAGTAAAATATAATAGTTTATTTTTGATAGAAAACATCATTTCATTGAATAAAAAATTTGGCCTATACATAGTGAATTTCTTAGCAAAAGAATAATTACATATATAAGAATGGTTTATTTCTATTTTAATTTCAATCTTCAACCTAAATGAATTAAGTCAAGATTCTTTATTTTAGAGTTTAGAGTTTATAAAGAATAACTCCTTCCAACTGTACTTGGTAACTACTTTGGAAAAGGTTAGGGAGTTGTATTATAGATTTCTTAGTCATGACATAATTCTCCTTCAAGTAACTAAACTATCTTTAGATCACAACACACAAATCTTCAGTAAATGGTCAAAATGGACGTTTTCTCTTATTCTTGTTCAAGGAGATTCAAGAGGTAAATGGCTAAAATGACAGGTAATTTATCACTTTTATGAAATCAGCCATAAATGTAATCCCTATCTACATGATATTAGTCTTAAATTATCCTAAAAGTGTAATCTTAAAAATTCAAAAATAACTCAAAACTTTCTTTTGGTTAGATAACTTGCATGCAAAAAGGAAGCTAGCTCTTATCTCCTAGGACATTTTTTTACCTCAAAGTTGGTTGGTGGGGTTGGCATATAGAACTTGGAAGCTCAAAATATAGCTTTAGGGTAAAATCTAACATGAAGATTATATGCAAATCAAAATCAAAATGGTACAAAATAATGAGGCACAAGTATCTTGACATGATGAATAAGGAAAGAATATTCACTTTGACCAACCCTCCTAGGGGATTAAAAATGTGGAAATTCATAATTTCCTGTCATGAATTGATTCTTCCCTACTTTCCTAGATACTTCACAATGGAGAAAAAGTCATCTTCTAGGAAGACTCTTATAATGGTTATAAACCATTTACCTTAGATCCCACTCTAGCAGTTATGCATCCTTTGCTTAGTTAATTGTGGGATGTTAGAATTGAAGATTACTTTATTCTCAAAAATTTGAAGATCACTTTATTCTTGAAAAATCCTCCTTCCCACCTAAAATAAAATAGAAATTAGTGGACTACCTTCCTATATCCCGAGAGTAGAAGTTAGGATTCAAAGAAGAGATCAACAAGAGGCAAATATTTTTTTCAAAAAAAGAAGATGAGTTGGAATGACTAGGTTCTAAATCAGACAACTAATTAGTAAAAGATGGATACAAATCCTTAACTTCTCAAAACATTCAAAAAATTTAGCCATCAAACATTTGTTGGTGATTAGCTTGTCTACCAAAGGCAAGAGCTTTTACTTGACTAGCTCTAAAAAAAAATATGATAAAACAAGCATGAGACTAGATAGATTGGGAATCACTCATGTCTTTACTAGTGTTTTTTGCGATTTATCTTATGAGGATACTAATCACTTATATACTTAATTTTAATTTATTGAATAAGTGTTGGAAGTATCTTTTGGGAAAGTTGGATTCGTCAAGACCCCTTCATAATTCCCTCCTTCCTCATTTTCAATTTTTGCCCTCCTTATACAAGGACTCAACTTATGTAGCTCTTTGGGAGCTAAGTGCTTTAATCCTTATTTGGCAAGTATGACTTGAGAGAAGCAATCGTATTTTTGAGAATAAAGTTATAGTTTGGGTACATTGTGATCAAAAGAGATATCCATCTCTAAAACAATCATGTCTTATCTTATAAAAACTCTTCAAAAAACAAAAAAATGTCCTCTTGGGATAAATTTATCCCAAAAAGATGGAAAAATTTAAGGCTTCCTCTTCCAAATAGCTCATGTCTAGACAATCTAGTCAAGCCAAACAAAAAGATAATAAAGTGGAAAACTCCTCCCCCAAATATGTTAAAACTCAAGTTTGATGAAGCCTTGAGTGGAAATCCAAAGAAAGTTGGTACAAGTGATAATTTAAGGGAAATCATTTCTCTAACTTTCAAAAAATCTCCAATGTTTCAAATAATATGTAGTAGAAGTTAACGATTTCCTACAAGGTCTGAATAGCCACTAGTAAAATGATCCAAAACCTTCAAATTAAAGGGGATTTAGTGGTAATAATAAATATTTCAATTGAAGTAATGTATTAAATTAGATAAGTTTCTTCTTCAAAATTTGTCTTCATATTAAATCTCTCAGTACTGTAGAGAGGCAAACAAGTTGGAAGATACTCTAACCAATTCTTTCTCCTGCGATCCTTATTTGCATTTAAGGGAAATGAAGGAAATCATTTATGAGGCTAACCATTTTGTGAATCTTTTATGGTAAAGGCTATCTTTTTTGGAGTGTGTGATCTCCAATTTTCTCTTTCCCCTTTCACATTACCGTTGCCACATTGCCATCTTAATTCCTTTTGTGCATGTTCTATATTCCCAAGTCTATGGGACTTGATGACAAATCTTACTAGATCTGCAATATTTAAGAAACATTACTCCATCTTGTCGCCTTGAATTTTGGGTTTAATTCCTTCTGAAGTTTCATTCCACCCTTACTCTTCTAATTTTTTGAGCTCTCTCTAGTTTTCTATGATGTTGAACAATAAGTTGCACTTCCATCTTAGGGATGGAGCCCCAAATGGGGTCAGTGCTTATGATTCCTCCAAGCTAAAATAGGTATCCAAATTTGATGGTGCAATAATGGAGAATGTCATTTTGACAAGTTATTGGTGGCTTTAGGAAAATTCATTGCTAACAATTCACTGAAGGAAAATTCAACGTTAGCAATTCACCGCCATGGAAAATTCACCGACGAAAAATTCACCACCTCCGAAAAATTAACCACATTAATATTTTTTAATATATATTTCAAAAACTTTGATTTTATTAAAAATATTCATGCGGTTAATTTTCCGCCGTGGTGAATTACTGGTGGTGAATTTTACTTAGCAGTAAATTTTTCGTTGGTGAATTGTTGGCAGTAAATTTATCTGCAGCGAATTGTTATTTGCCTGATGCCGATATTGATAAGGAAACCCTTGCTATCATTTCTCTTATATTGAGGAAGTGACTAGGCTTTTGGATACTATGGTAGATCTTATCAATTGTTCATCCCTTCTCTACCTACTATGTCATTAATATATCTAACCAACTTCAACATGCTCTCTTAGTTTACAATGTTCATGATGGTATAAACCTCATTGCTGGCATTTTTACTTCCACTCAGTTAATTTATTCATCTACAATAATTTGCCTACTATGCCATTACAATGTGTTTGAAGTAGAATTATGGACTACTGTTCAAAAAAAATGTTTGATCTCATGGGAATTTCCTTGAATTGGCACTCCTCTAGTTGGTGAGAGATACATTCAAAAACCTTCACATTCTACTGAAGAACCCCCCTTCAATTCATGTTCAAGGGCTGGATTTTCTCAAGTGCATAGAGGAACCATTCCTCAGTGACAAAGACAACAATTTTGTCAATGGGGCAAAAGATCCTCAAGCAATTTCCTCTCTATTTTATATGTTCTGCTCTTAGCCTTGATGGATTTTGTGTAATTAAACTCTTTTATCTCTTCCATGTTTTTGTCTCACTCAACGCCTATCCTCAGTGTTGCAACTTCTATATCTTTGTTTAGAAATCTCTGCATTGCTACTTCTATAATTTCTATTCAAAAACTCGGTGATATATTTCCCATTTACATTTTAGTAATATTACAAGTGTCTACACCTTTTATCAAAGAAAGAAAAAACAAAATAGGAGTACGAAATCATCAAACTAACTTCATTATTGTCTAAAGGATGAAGTTCCACATTAAATTAATTTTTTTTTTTACCAAAAAAACCTCCACATGTCCAAGAATGAAACTCATGAAGTTGAGGTGCAAAGCTAAAACACCGATGATGAAGGTGTAAGACTCAAAACACTATTCATAGAAATAAAATAAAAAGGGTCACTAGAAAACACTATTCATAGATGGCAAGGTTATTGGAAAACACTATTCATAGCTAGAAAAAATATCATTCATGGTTAGAATAATTATTCATTCTCAAAACCATTGTTTTCTATAAAAAACATTATTTACAAGGCTATACAACTTGTGGACAATTTCTTTCTTTTTCTAGATACTAGAATAGAATAAGATTTATATGCAATTTTTTTAGGCCTTTTAGATGTAATGGTAAGATTTTTTTGGCTTGAAAGTGTCTTGTTTGTGAGAAACTCACCAATCTAAGCTTCAAATCCCCATTTTCTATAGTTTTATATGATCTCTAAATCTAATGAATTGAAGATATTTCTTTGACTTTTTGGGGCCTTCTACTTGTAATTGAATGACTAAAAATAATACCAAAATTTAAATCATTAGAAATTTGTGATCACCATATAAAAAAGAACACACATGCAAAATTCTAGATGTTTATAAACTTTATTTTAAGTTTTTTTGTTTCTCTAGACCATCTAATGATGCAACAAAAGGTATATTGAGTTTTCAAGAAACTTGCATGCAAAGATCATTAGGCCCCCAATTCTCTTAAATGTGGAGACTAAAAACCTATTATAGTACTAATAGCTTTGATACCATATTGCAATCTATAAATAGATGAATAATGCATAATCTAGTGCAATTAATATAATAAAATAAAATATAAATGAAAACGATTTAAAAACAACTACCAAAATAGAGTTACTCTACAAGAGAAATGTAAGAGTTAACAATGGCTTTCTTTAGTATTAAATAGGAAGGAAAGAAAGTTATAAATATGTAGTCTTATAGTTTCCAAATCCAATAAGGATAAGGATAAGGCATAAAACCAAAAATCAATAGATTACTTATCCAAGATTTCAAATATATGAGGATAAAGAAAAAAATTATAATCCCATAAATGTTAAACTCATTATCCTATTCTACATAACTAATTAAAATCCTCCATTGGACTGCTCTGCTGACACTGTTGCGCCAGACCCTTCTGCTGTCACTGTTGGGCCCGACCCTGCACCTATTGTCGCTGCCCTGACTGACCCTGTTCGCCCTTTATTGAGTGCCTCTTCTGTTTCGCTTTTTGATCCACTCTCGGATGCCTTGCTGCCGACCTCGTTGCTTGTTGGTCCTGTGGTGGCTGAGGTGGGGTCGCTCCTCTCACCGTTCTCCTCGTTTCCTGTTTTCGAGCCTCCCTAGTCGGTTGTTCTTCAGAAGAAGAAGTCAGTGTCTGCTTCTCGATCTCGGGCTCGTGGAGCCAACTCCGAACCCTCTGTTTCTGGGGTTGCTTAATCTCTTGGTTTTCCACAACTGTCTGTCAGCTGTTTCTGGTTGTTCTTATAGTTCAATCTCTATTTTGAACTATGTTTTTCTTTGGCCCCTTGGGCTCTTTGTGAAGGGTACGACACCTTGTAAAAGCTACTTATCTTTTCAAAAACTAATTAAAATAATCTATCTAAGTAAACTTAAATAAACATGTGCAATATCATATTTAAGATAAACATATCTAAAAGAAGGAAAATATTACACTAACATATATATATGTATAAATAAATAAATATTATATATACACATGTATGCTAGCAATATCATGATATGTAATAGTTGAAATTAAATATATAGATACATGTATCTACATTATGTCATACATACATACATACATGCATACATACACACATATTGTTTACATTTGAAATTGATATATTGTCATTTTAGCTTATCATTCGTTATTTCTTCTATAATTAATCAAATAAAACATTTACATTTTATAAATTATTCAATTTTCATCATACTATTAACTAAACAATATCATATTAATTTAAATAATTTTTTTATTATTCATCATTATTCACCCATTGTCATATCACCCTTTATTCTATAATTCAACCTTAGATAAATAAATGTAAATCTAATCCCATCTCATCCCCATCCAAAAAGTAAATAGATTTAAATATTTATTTAATTCATCTATTTTATGCACTTTCTATTGATCAACAAAATCAAATCAAATAATCTTTTCAATCAATTACACATGCCTAATAATGTTTAATCAAGAGATTATGTGCTCAAGTCGTCTAATTGGTATAAGTGTCAGTCAAAATTTATGCTTGAAGTACATGGGAGCATGAGACAAAATTTATATCTAAATTTGAATAAAAATTCTAGTATTTAATTGGAAATTCTTTAAACTTAAAATTATAGTTAATATTTTTAAAAATTAAAATGATTTGTTTGTTTTAAAAGTCAATTAAAATTTATAAGTTATAAAAATAGAACAAGAATTCATAACATTTGTTTTTTTCCTATCTATCAAATTAATAGAATCACCAACGTGGAAACCACTTATCCACTTGTAGAATTTGGTCTTTCACCCTGAATAGGCTAATCCACTTGCAAAATTCTTTTTTAGTCTCGATTATCCCTCAATAATTCCTCGTAGTCTCTTTGCCAATTCTTGTTGGTTTTTCATTCTAATATTTTATTATTAACTTTCATTTTAAGGATTTATTTTAATCTTTAAAACAAATTTTAGAATAAATAAAAATAAAAATAGTGATTAAATATTATTTTATTCTTTTGTGTTCTATATTTAATTTTTAAAATATTTTAAAGAATATTTAAAATTATTCTTTAGGATAATAATTGAATTAAAATATCAACTTTAAGGAAAAAAGAATAACTTAAATTTGATTTATGATAGCTTCAACATTATAATTATCTCATTTTTGTTTTTCTAATATTTTTTTCATGAGAATAAAAATAAAAGAAAATAATTAATTTTCTTCGATTTAAAATCCAAAAATAATTTATATTTTCTATTTTATTTTATTTTAAGTTTGAATATAATATTTTAATATTTTGATTTATTTTTAATAAATTATCTATTTAATTTTAATTTATAATTACTTAATAATTTGTCATTTCAAAAAACTAAATATTATTTTTATTTAATTATTAAATATTTTAAAATGAATTATCAATTAAATTTCTTTTCAAAAAATTAGAATAAAGAAGTGATGACATACTCCCCCCTTAAGTTATGCATCATCTTGATGCATATAAATATTTATATAATTAATTTTTTAACAAATTTCAAAAAAATGGTATAATAACAATTACATCTCATTAGCATTATTTTCATGTGACATTTCTTATCATATTGATTATGTTAGTTTACACTAGTCTTAATATTTTGTTACAAGACTTTGTTCTTATCATTCTTGGTTCTTGGAACTGTAAGGTATCCTAATCTAGGATATGCTTACTATCTAGTATATACTTCTTAAGGAGCAATACATGGAATATATTATGGATTCAATGTAAAACTAGTCAATAAGCTAGTAAATTTGTTATCTCTAAAATTTTGAAGGATCCAACATATATAGAGTGCCAATTTGACCTTCTTTCCAAATGTGATAGGTCTTTTGTGAGGTCCAACTCTTAGAAATTCATTTTTTTTTTAATTGAAAAACTTATCTAAGTTTTGTTGGTGTAGGTTTTTATTTCCTAGTAGGTTAATTTATTTTCCCTTAGTATTAGGTTTTTCCTACACTTTTATTAAGCTTTCTTAGGATAATAAAGTGAGTTTATTACTAGGAGATAAGTGGCATGTTATCCCTTCCCTTAAAGGTGGAACACTTTCCACTTTTTGTGGTTGAATCCTATTGGTTGGATTTACCACCTACATTTCTCTCCTTAGTTCTGTATAAAATCACTACCTATTTGTATTTGCATCTTTGTATTGATTTAATAATTTAGCTTGGAAGCTCTTAATGCAACTCTATCATACCGACATTGCATAATCTCTCAAAGTCTTGGGTTGTGTTCTTTATTTTTTCCCAGATTATGTAACTTTGATTTTCTCTTAAAAAGTTCCTTGGGTTTTTCAATCTATTTAACATTTCTAATATTGTAGATCGAAGCTTTTATTTTGAGAAATCTAAGTTCATAGATTCTTGATTAAGAGATTGAGTTTTCCTTCAAGATCTTGTAAACTCCCATATAATCTTATCTTATGTTTTGAACAATCTAAAGAATCAAAAAGGATTTGCAAAGATCTAATAACCTCTTCATATTGCATATGTGTTTTGTGAGGTTCGAGTGGTTGTAGTATTCTTGGTTATAGTGGTAGTATTTTTTACTATTCCAATGCATCCAAGAGGCTTGAGAAAGTCAATAATGGCTTTCGTTTCATCCAAATTGGAGATCGTTTGACAAAGTTGCAAATTGGGGTTTGAAGCTCAGATCTAGTGAATAGGTTTTTCCAGGAGCATTTTCGGCCAAAACAAACGTTTCCATAACGTTCAAGAGGCTGAGGAGACAATCATTGATATAAAATTTGCCTATATTTGGCAAAAGTTAGTTTTAGGGCAAAATTTTTTTACTTAGAAGGTCGTATGGACCCCCAACCTATGCAGGTATAGACATCCACTTTTTTAATTTTTAAAAATTCGTAGAAATTTTTCTATCAATGGTCATTTGTTTTAAAAAATAAATAAATTAAAAGTATAGAGTGCTTTGTGTTAGGAACACAAGCGCTAGGTAGAGGGTGTAAAAACCTCATGGACACCAGGCACCCGTAGAGAAATTCTAACCACTTGCAATTGGCAGTGTCGCCATGGCTTTATAGCCGCCAAGTGAAAGTTAAGCTTGTAAGCTGCTCGATTTTTCTAAATTGCCCAAAATACTGCGCATAAGATCAACTTAAAATTGCCAGACATAACCGCTAGTGGTTTACTACACATATTCACCCAGTCTTCACCCGAGTGTCACTCGCACAACCAAATCCACTGGTGGCACCACCCAGTGGCAACTAGGGCTCAGACCCTAATAGGCCAAATTGGGCCTTTTTCAAACTTGGATAACTTTTTCTTTGGTTGTCCATTTTTCAAAAATGAGATATTATCAAAAACCTAGAGACAAGAACTTTCCATATATTGAGATATTAAAAATATTTTTTGGACCATTTTATACTAGATATTTCAAGTTGAAGCTGTTTGTTGCTAATTTCTTCAACATGCCATAACTTCTGCCTTGGTGCTTTGATTTTAGGAAACAAATGGGCATTGAAAAGGTGGTGAAGAGCACTACATAAATATTGATAAAATAGAGCAAAGAAAAACAGAACAGAGCTAATTGGCTCAAACTGAGCACTACTAAAACACAGGCTGGAGCATTTCATTTATAGATGAAATTGTAATTAATACAATGCAAACTATAGCATTAAGGTGGATGCAACATTTATGATATGTAGGTGCAGTATGAGGCATGGGCGGCTGAAGTCGGCTATGTCGGTTGAATAAGAAAAACGTGCTCCATAATTAATTTACTCTAACATCCCCCCTAAATTAATTATACTAATATCTTGAAATATCCCCCCATAATCTAAAATATATGGGTCCCGGCCTAAAGCCTTGTTAGGTACCCATTTACAATTATTCACTAATATGATGGTAGATATTCACAATAATCCCCCCGGAATGCTTACCATCAAAGATTCATACAACTTCTCGTAAGCCTAAAAGACCTCTAAGATATACAAACTGAGGTGCACATAAAGCCTTGGTAAATAGATCAGCAATTTGATCCTCTGATTTACAATACTGAAGATGAATCACCTGTTGTTGGATGAGATGCCTGATATAATGGTGATAGACTTCTATATGTTTTGTTCGAGCATGAAACACTGGATTCTTGGACAACATAATGGCACTTTGATTGTCACAATGAAGTATAGAAGGCCCTGTTGGATGATGTTTGAGTACTGAAAGAATAGCTCGCAACCAAGTTATTTCTTTAGCTGCCTCATTCGCTGCAGTATATTTAGCCTCTGTAGTTGATAAAGCAATAGTAGTTTGCTTCTTACTACACCAGGAAATGGGACCAGAACCCAAAGAGAGAACATAACCTGTAGTTGACTTGCGATCATCTACACAACCTGCCCAATCTGAATCAGAATATCCAACAAGTTGTAGATCTCCATGAGAAGAGTAATAAACACCCATATTCAAAGTCCCTTTTACATATCTCAATATTCTTTTTGCTGCCATCCAATGAGGAGCCTTAGGAGAACTCAAAAACCTTGAAACCACACCTACTGCAAATGAAAGATCTGGTCGAGTGTGAGTCAAGTACACAAGACTACCAACAAGTTGCTTGTATAAGGTAGGATCAACATCCTCACCATCCATATCCTTAGTGAGCTTTAATCCTGGAGAAACTGGAGTAGATACACCTTTGCAATCTTCCATCCTAAACTTTCTCAACAAGTCTAAAGCATACTTGGTTTGAGAAAGGTAAATTCCATCATCTTTCTGCCATACTTGAATGCCAAGAAAGTAGTGTAGAAAACCAAGATTTGTCATCTCAAAGGTATCTTGCAATTTTATCTTTATGTCATTGATCTGATTCATGTTATGTCCCGTGATAATAAGATCATCAACATATAGTACAATAATGATTGTGCCACCATCATCAAATTCCTTCACATACAAGTTGGGATCATGAGGACTATTATGAAAGCCTTGAGTTTGAAAATACTCATCAATCTTAGCATACCAGGCCCTTGGAGCTTGCTTCAAACCATAAAGTGACTTCCTTAACTTGCAAACTAAGTGTTCCTGACCTGGACTTTCAAATCCCTGTGGTTGAGTCATATAGATTTCTTCATCAATTTCACCATTCAAAAATGCATTCTTAACATCCATTTGGTGTAAAGGCCACTTGAAATGTGATGCTAATGCTAGAATAGTCCTAACAATACTGATCTTTGCTACTGGAGCAAAAGTTTTTGTGTAGTCAATTCCTTCTTTCTGTGAATACCCTTTGGCCACTAGTCTTGCCTTGTGTTTTTCAATGCTCCCATCTGACTTGAACTTAGTTTTATACACCCACTTATTGTTCACCACATTCTTGCCCTTGGGCAAGTCCACCAATTCCCATATTTTATTCTTGATCAAAGAGTCATATTCATTTTGCATAGCTTGTTCCCATTCATGTTTTCCTTGAGCCTCATCATATTTTTGAGGATCATTGGTCTTCATTATGGTGGTCATTAGAGCATAATTAATTTGTTGAGTCTTTTGATAAATTTCTTGAAGACTCTTGGTCTTTGGAGGAGGACTACATTCTTCAACTGCACTAGAAGTTTCCTTGGAAATTTCATTGGTTTCAAAGGATTCACCATTATTTATCTCCACTTGTGGAATAGGAGAGGATTTTATCATATCCTCAAACCCTTCATTAAACTTGACATCCCTACTTGTGAACACATCCTCCACACTAGGATCATACAACCTATATCCTTTCCTTTGATCATCATAACCCACAAAGATGCACTTAACACTCTTCTTATCAAACTTCTTTTCTCTAATCTCATCTGGTATGTGAGCAAATGCTTCACATCCAAATACTATAAAATACTTAACATCTGGTTTCTTTCCACTCCATGCTTCTTCGAGAGTGATTTTCTCCAAGCATGTTGTAGGAGATCTATTCAAGACATGTGATGCAATATTGATAGCCTCAACCCAAAGAAACAAAGGGAGACCCTTGGATTGTAGCATGCACCATGCCATTTCCACTAAGGTCCTATTCTTCCTTTCAGCAACACCATTTTGTTGAGGAGTATATCTATTAGTCATTTCTCTTTTGATCCCATGATATTCACAAAAATATTTGAACCTGTTGTTGACATATTCTCCACCATTATCTGTTCTTATGCTCTTGATCTTATTCCCACTTTGATTTTCCACAAATGCTTTGAATATTTCAAATTTGCTAAACACTTCATCTTTTTGCTTAAGGAAGTAGACCCAAACTTTCCTTGAAAAATCATCAATGAATGTTAAGATATACCTAGCTCCTCCCTTTGATAGGGGATTCATTGGCCCACATAAATCACTATGGACAAGTTCAAGAGATTTACTTGCCCTCCAGGGGGACCCATCAAACTTGTCCCTATGTTGTTTTCCAACCATGCATCCAGTACACACATTTGTATTTACCTTTATCCAAGGTAGTCCATCAACCATATTCATCTTTGAAAGCATAGACAAACTTTGATAGTTTAAGTGACCAAATCTTTGATGCCACAACTCACTTATGGAGGAACTTGTAGTAATGTAAGCTTTCTTATCAACAGATGCTAAAAATTTGTAGATGCCATCACTCTCAACTCCTGTAGCCACAATTTTGAATCCATCATTAATGTTCTTGATTAGACACTTAGCTGAATAAAACTCTACCTTATAACCATGTTGGGTTATTTGACTCACTGAGAGAAGATTTTTTGTTAACTTAGGTACAAGATTCACATCTGTTACTTCCAACTTCTTACCATCACATCCTTTCATTGAAATTGAACCTAGTCCTTCAATTGCATGTGAACTATCATCCCCAAGAAATATCCTTGAACCTTTTGTTTCTTCTAAAGAATTAAAGAAGTTTTTATTGTAAGTCAAATGTTGGCTAGCTCCTGAATCAATATACCATATGTCATTTGAGTTTCCTTGAGTAGCCAAAGAGGCTATCATTATATTATGATCACCATCTTCTTGAGCAAAATTCGATTGCCTTCTTTGAACAAGTTTTCTTTGACCTCTTGCATGCAATTTCCTAGGACATTGATCACTTTTATGCCCTTCTTCTCCACAATTATAACATTTGATAGATTTTTCTCTTTTAAAATGATCTTTATTGTTTCTCCATTCATTTTGTCCCCTTTGAAAACTATTCCTCTGTTGATTATCCCTTGATTGATTCCATTGCCTTTGATTATTTTTGTGGTGATTCCCTTGATTTTGGTATGATTTATTTTGATTGTAGTTCTTATATTTGCCCCTGGCTATAAATGCTTGAGAACTCTTGCTAGATTCACCTGTGAACTTTTTAAGCCTCTCCTCTTCATTCAATAAAGCTCCATACACTTCTTCTAGTGTAATATCCTCAAATTTCCCAGTAAGCTCTAATGTGCAGATGAAGTTATGATACTCATCTGGAAGACTTTCAATTAAAAAATCTATAATTTCAGAGTCTTCATATTCAACCTTCATCAATGCAAGTTGATTTCTTAAGTTTTTCAATTTTGCAATATGATCATTCATGCTTTCTCCTCCCTTCATTTTAAAATGAGTTAGTTGTCTTTTGATGTCCATTACTTTCAATTTGCTAGTTCTTTCATACATTGTCTGCAAAGTTTCCCATATTTTCTTTGTTGTTTTTAGATCTTGAACATGAGACCTTATCCCTGGACTAATTTGCCATAAAATGGTAGCTCGTGCATTCATATCCATTTTATTCCATTTTTCATGCTTACTTTCATCTCCAGGTTTGTCTTTTACTGCTAACTCCCATAAGCCTTTCATTTGTAAAATCAACTCCATCTCACATTTCCAACTTGCATAATTAGAACCATCTAATTTTGCACTTACCACAATATTAGAGATCTCAGAGGTAGCCATAGCAAGAACAAAAGAAACTCTCAAGGCACACAAACAAAGAGGCTTAAAAAATTAAAGCTCATACCAACACACACAATAAAATGTTTGTATTATCGTGCCTTGATGTTGACCTTCTTATGAACCAACCAAACAAGGACTTTTGCAATGTGGTGATTTACCATTATGAAAGAGAGTGTCACCAATCTCTTCACTTCAACAAAAAATTGTCAGAAATTACAATATGACAATTCCACTTTTTGCTTCATAAATTTATGAGCACTTCACACTCTGAATACACATCTTTTATGAGAAGTATCGCTTCAACCACAAGAAGAGCAATGAGATAGACGCTTTTGGTGACAAAGGAGTACCAAAATCTTCAAATGGACTTTGATAGCTCACTCAAACTAACAGTGATTTGAAGAAGCATTGGCATATTATCATAGCCAAAAAATACAAGGAGCAATCTACCCACCAACAGAAAAGGAAGAATTGCAAGAGCACCACTAGCCACAATTTAGTAAACAAAATAATCACACATATCGGTCTATTCAGAGACCAAGAAATGACTTCACTCACCCCAGCTCATTGCTAAAAAACATACTTTTGCTCTTCCTCTGTGTCACCTGCAAAAGGAAAAAGTAATCTTGCTACAAAATAAATAAATCGCAGAACACATGAAACATGAAACATGCGACTCCTTGATTGCCTTTCTTGAACGACTTCTCTGACGGCTTCAGTGGCTTGACTCAGACTGTTGCTTCTCTTCTCCAACCAGCAGCAATCTTGACAAAATCCTACAGAATGTAGCTTCAAACTTCACTAAATCAGGGGGCGAGAAACTTCAACGGCATCTACAGACAACGTACCAGCCTCCGTTGACAAAAAAAAAAAAACTCACAAGATGAGCTCTACATATTCTCAAATCGAAGCCCCACAAAAAACTGCTTAACAGAACTTGATTCAAAGACTTTTCAAAAGCACAGCCCACACAGCTTAGAGATTTTTCTGATGGCTCCTACGATTTGTAACAATCATCACAACTTGCAAATCACTAACCATGGCTCTGATACCATGATAAAACAGAGCAAAGAAAAATAGAACAGAGCTGATTGGCTCAAACTGAGCGCTGCTAAAACACAGGCTGGAGCATTTCATTTATAGATGAAATTGTAATTAATACAATGCAAACTGTAGCATTAAGGTAGATGCAACATTTATGATATGTAGGTGCAGTGTGAGGCGTGGGTGGCTGAAGTCGGCTATGTCGGCTAAATAAGAAAAACGTGCTCCATAATTAATTTACTCTAACACATTTAACATAGTTTACTTTCCCTTAGTGGTGCTAAATTCACTCAACTTACATGCTTTAAATTTTACCATATGCAAAAAAAGATTGTATAGACCCTCTCCAAAATAAGAAAACAAAGACAAAATTCTTAAAATATATAGGTAATTATACTCAATAATGATTGAGACAAACTTAAAAATGATTAATTAATTAATTCTTAATGCATAGATTAAATAACAAAAACTAGGTAATCAGATATGAACACGTATATTTGAGAGCTCCAAATCAAAGCAAGGATTAAATTAATAAATATGAGGGATAAGTCATTCCTTGCAACATTTGGACTTCGATTTTCTTGCACAAATATCCCTTGCTAGTTGGTTAACAAAAAACTAATAATGGCAATCAGTTTGATAAGTGGCATGTTAAAAAATTTGCCTCCTCCACATCTACAACTAGGAGGAAACTTTTGATGAACATGAAAAAACTAGCACTGTCTAGTAAGATTAAGAAACACATTGCACTATCAATCCTGCCTATAGATATTCTACCTCCATCAAATACCAAAAAAACCTGTCTAGAAAACATTGTCTTCAAAAATGTTAGTGAGTTCAATCTGGTACAGATAACAAGATGCATGTGTGCAAACTTTCTGAATTCCCATGAAATCATGAGGAGAAGCACGTCATTGATGACATTGCCAACTTCAAAGCCCACCTCCCTCTTTATATGATATTAACTGATAAAATTGTTGCTTCCATGCCTCCTATAGCTAAGGATTCTGACTTGCCACTCTCAAATGGTTTATGTGCCTCTTCATTATTTTAAGATTGAAAAAAAAAGGGTCTTTAAGTGTTGGATGTTAGCTGAGCAACTGACACTTTGTTTTTACTTTCAATTGCATTGTCCATTCACATTCCCTTCTTTTCAGATGACTTATTCAAAGTGGATAATGTAATTGTGTACTGTATTATTGCTGATGTTATGTTGTTGTAACTTGTATTCAAGAACAAAGATTAATAAAATCAATTCCTCTACTTCAAAGTGGATGTAGTCAAACTGATGAACCACTATAAATCTTTTGTGTTCTTTATCTTCGTAATTTGTATTTCATCTTTCTGAGTTTAATTTTCTACAATCTTTTTTTTCTTTTGATCCACAATAAATAATCAACATTAAAGAGCTACAATAAGTTAGGGAAATTCAACAAGATTAACTAAATGCCCTATCTGTCAAAGTCACTAACAGTGAGAAGAATAGTGTTAGGCACCCTCTTATTCCCTAGCTAGTTATGGGTTAATTGATTTGAAGGAGGATGTAGTGTGCTTATGAAATTTTGGGTGGTCTTTCCATCAACCCATTTATAGATTTGTTATAAAAAATGTGATGTAAGGTATTTTTCATGTTTTTAAGGATAGTTTCTGGGTGCTTGTTTCTTTTTTATAATATTGTATTATTTTAAAAAATCATTGTTTTTTTTATCTTTTTACTTTCTTTTTGAACAATTGATATGTGTTTTTCATAATCCATATAGATTAGATAAGATTGTTTTTTGATTCAACTATGTTGGATTGATCTAGAAACAATATTATCTAAAAAAGCTGATTCCAAAAGCAAATTTATCTAATGTTTTTTCCTCTTAAACTCTTCATTTATATACTCTAAAAAAGCTGATTCCAAAAGCAAACTTATCTAATGTTTTTTCCTCTTAAACTCTTCATTTATATATTGATTTTTATAAAAGTTTTTCTATTTTTATAAAATATCATAATGTTTTCTCTATAATGTAAGGGATTTTTTTTAAGTTGATTAAATTAATTTTAATATATAATTAAATTATATTTAAAAAAATTAATTTAAATACTTTTTTCATTTACTTAATTTCAATATAATTAATTAATGATACAATTTTTTATAATATTAACAATAAAACAAATTAATATAACTAATTGTATAAAATTTATGTTTACTTTTTGTTAATTGTTGTATTGTTTGTTGTCATCATGTTTTGCATTTCTTGTTTTTGTGACATACATGATAGCAATTTAAATCATGTGGACTATAATCTAGTTGTGATTATTTGATACTTAATCTTGTGGTTTTGTGCATACCCATGTCCCATCTAGATTGGATAGATTTGAAATTTATTATTTTATGAATAAATTTCTAATAAAATAGCACCAAATAATGTTAGGCACTTTGAATCAATCTTGAAATATCTCATGGAGATGCAAATATTTAATACTCTAGTTTGAATTTTTTTTTTTCTATCACAATAGTATAATCTATTTAACATTGATCTTACAATAATTATGTTCTCAAAGCTTAAATTTGATACTCGATATTGTTTATCATACTCTAAAACATTTTATTTTGAAAAATATAGATATTAAATATATAAAAAATAATTTTATAAAAAATTTGATAGTCTATTTCAAATTACTCCTTGAATGTCACATAATTTTAAAATATTAATTATATTTTATCCAAAACTAATAAAATATGCTCATATGACAATCAAATTTAATGGCTTATAAATGAGTATCAATAGTATGATAACCATCACAACCTAAATTTGATGGTCAAAGTCATGCATCTATTTTGTTTTATGATCAATTATAATTCATATTTACAAATAATTTCAATTTGAAAATTATCTAAATGAAATTGGAATGTTATAATATAAATTGCATCTATTTTGTTTTATGATCAATTATAACTCATATTTACAAATAATTTCAATTAAAAAATCATCTAAATGAGATTGGAATGTGATAATATAAATGGTAACATAATGATGTGTATGTAAAAAATCATGTAAAGCACTTTTCTATTAGCTTTTGAAGTGATTTAAGAGTTTTTTAACAATTTTGAAGTATCTTGATTTTCTTTCTTTTTAATTGTTGGGAAGGATAAACTTTTTTATATGTAGTTATGGATGATTTTAACTTACTTTTACCTCTGTACAATGGATGAAAGAGTTATAGAGAAAATTCGAAGCATAATGCCAGAAATAAAAATTGAGCAGTCATTAGGTGGTTATAAGATTCGTCTCCCTCAACCTGCCAACACAATGAAGAGTTATGAAGATCTTAGAAATGCTCTGAAAGAATCAGACATCATACCAATTTGCATCTATTGTCAACAACCCAATACTAAGTTCAGATATTTTGACAATAATTCTTCCATGGTTTTGCAAGCAAGGTATAGATGCAACGATTGTCAGAAAGACTTCACTCTGGGTGGGAGGCAATATGCTATTAACAGTCCCAAGGGAAGGATAAGCAGTACACCTGGAGATCAAGATACGAGACCAAAAAGAGTGCTTGAAGATCAAGATAATTTACAACTTGAATTAGAGACAAAAAGAACAAGAGGATCAAACAACACCCTTAATCAAGGCACTGCTGGGTTTGCTTCTCATCAACCTCAATACCCACAAGATTTATTCGAGAGGAAACCAGAGTTTATGCAAGCCCAACAATATTTGCCTGTTTGTGCTCCTATGGCTTCTTCTAGCACAAATGTAGGTCCCTTTGGAGAAATGATACCATTGAACTTCCCATTTGTCGCTTCTTCTCCGAATGATAATTTAAATATTAGTAGCTGTGGAAATATTGGTGTCTCCAATCAACAATTGAAACAAGAAGAGCTCTTGAAAGCTATAGCAATGCCTGATGCTTCCTCGCTAAGGAGAACTCGCTCAGTAAGGAGAACTCATGGCAAGGGACTTGATCCTTCCCCAACAAGGAGAACTCATGACGAGGGACAGGCTGCTCATGACAAGGGACTTGTTGATCCTTCCCCAACAAGGAGAACTCATGACAAGGGACAGGTTGCTCATGACAAGGGACCTGTTGATCCT